>JAOEGS010102606.1:0-12168 GCA_025447755.1 Corythornis vintsioides
ATAAAGCCACATATATGGGACAATTTAGTATGAGGTTTGTTTCTCCAGAACAGTATTAAAGGATCCATATCAGTTTTCCTCTCAGTCTTTTATACTTTAAAATGTATGTAAAAACATCTTTCAGTTAAGGCTTAAGCTTGAACTAAAAACTTCAAAGTTTTTTTGTGAACTTCAATTAATTCTTAACACAGTTCTGCTGCCATGCAGGAGAACTGCAAAGAGGAAATCAGAGGAACCTTCTTCCACACCAAACCAGCTGTTTTCCAGAATGCATTCCCATTGCTGTTTACTTGAGAAGTCTAAAGTAAAAGAAAACTGCTAAGTAAAACTAAGAGCATCTATACATATTAGGAATGATACCTTAAAACATCATTGGCAAACATCATTGCAGCTGTCAAATTTTCGTAACAGATTATATTTATTGAAGATCATATAGAAAATAGAGAAAACGGTTTAACAATTTTTAATCCATTTTTAAATGTTTCTGTGTGCCTTTTAACAGCAACAAACAAAAAAACCTACACTATTTTATCATCCTTGGGGTTTCCAGTAGATCGTTTCCTCTATTCTTCTTGTATACCAAAGTGTTTCCTTCATCTCTTCCTGATTTCAAACGTTTGTCCTCTGTTCTTATTTAATTCCATGTCTTCTTGGGTCTGTAGTCAAAATAGAGATCAAGAACTTAGTGCATCATTTATTAAACTCTATGCTCTTTCAGAAACATTTGAAGAATGAAACTTTGAACATGAGACAAAAGATAGTGCTTCTAATCTCTTCTTTTAAGGCAGCTGTATCATGTCTTCATGGACCTCACTGTCTTGTGTTTTGCAGCCTGAATCCTTCTATAAATTTGGACTTAGGCTGCTCCTTGTTCAGCTGTTGCAGATGCTTCAGGAGCAAGCAGAGAGACAACTGGAGCACACTCATAGTCTCTGCTGTGCTTTCTCCAGGGCTATAAGCCAAAATCCACTTCTTGTACAGGTACATCTTTGTCTGTCATGTCAGTGATATGGAAAACAAATGAGAACTCAGGAGTTATGCAGGCAAAATGAAATGTCTGCGAACAGTGACACTGTGATCTCCTCTTTCAGACTACTCAGCATTGCTTAGAATCTTGCTGCATTGGGGTGGGGAGGTTTTAAGAGCAATATTACGGGAGACTGCTGTACACATGCTCTTAAGAAGCACTGCTCTGAATTTGAAAGAGGATTCTCTATGTATTAAAAAGCCATAATAATCATCAGTTTTCCCAAAAGCACAAGAAAACATGCTAGATATAAAACATATTAGATAAAAAAGAAAACATGCTAAATATAGGGAATATAGGAAAAACAGTTTACTGTGAAATATCTCATATTAACATTAGATAGGTAACACCAGATAAGGGGGGGGGGGGAAATTATCCAAAACTCATCATACAACTACTCATAAAATGGATGATACTAACCTCCCTGAGGGACTTCCCACTCAGTAACAAACAAAAGTACTTCTATGATTTGAAAAAAACCCAGGATATCATTATAAAACAAATCTGATTGCCAGGGAAGCCTAACTAGTCCAGTTTCTGAAATTAATTATTTTGATCTCATGGATTCTCTTCAGAAACACAAGACCCAGACTAAAAAAAAAGCCATTTTTTTGACAAATGCCTTTAACTCCAGTATAATTGGCAGTGACGCACACACAAACCAACTGATTACACGGGCATTCTAAAGCAAATTTAAAAATCTTACAGAATGGAAGCTTTAAATACTAATCATTCTTTTGGCCAGTACCAGTCATTTCCACTTCTGCTGGGAAGAACAGCTCAGTGAAGGGGAGGCAGAGCAGCAGCGCTGCCCCCAGGGCTGTCCCGCAGGGCAACGCACTCCTGGAGGTTGGGCAGCCCCGGCACGGCGGTGCAGGCCAGGGCGCTGCGGTGCACGCCCATTGCATGGCCATTGCTCCACTCGCCGGTGTCCTTGTCATAGTACTCGGTGTTGAAGGTGGTGGACAAGCCGTTGCAGCCCCCGGCCACGAACAGGCGATCATCCAGCAGCTGGATGCCAAAGTTGCTGCGGGGACTGAGCATGCCGGCGATCCGGCGCCAGGCATTGGCTGCAGGGTTGTAAACCTCCACGCTCTGGAGATAGACGGTCCCGTTAAATCCTCCCACCTGTGAGTGCCAAAGGGACAGAGTTTAAAGAGTTCTTTTGTCCCAGCCAAGTGGATCATACCATATCATTCCCACCACAGGGATGGTGGCTGCTGGTCCTGCCTCAGTGGCTCAGTCAGAGCAGGGCGGAGAGTGTGGGATCACTGACACAGCGCTTGGCTGTCAGGGATGCTTAAAGGTGTTCTCAGGAGGCACATCCATCCTTCTGGCTCTGACTTCATGGAATCATAAGGTTGGAAAAGACCTCCAGGATCATCAAATCCAACCTTCCACCCAACACTTCCATGGTCACTAGACCATGCTCTGCAGTACCACATTTACTGGCCTCTTGAACCCCTCCAGAGGTGGGAACTCCACCACCTCCCTGGGTAATCCTTTCCAATGTTTAACTGCTCTGTAACTAAAAAAATTTCTCCTCACATCTGATCTGAATTTCCCCTGGTGCAACTCATGGCCATTTCCCCTTGTCCTGTCACTAGTTACGAGGGAGAAGAGTATAGCACCCACATCTCTGCACCCTCCTTTCTTCTTAGTGAAGAAAGTCTCTCTACTTGATGACAAGCAAAAGTGTGTGCTAGGAGAGTTCTGGGAGTGCTGTGGCAGAGGTGCCACCTTCCCCTTACCGCATACACCTCATCTCTATAGGCGATCACACCTAATCCTCTTCTTCTCATGCTCATAGGAGCTATGAAGGTCCATTGGTCTGTGATGGGACTGTAGACTTCAGCAGTGGTCAAGCATTCGTTTCCATTGAACCCACCACAGATATACACCTGTGCACAGGAGGGGAAAAGTGTCAGCAGGGGGGCTCTGCTTTTGGTGGGAGAGCACGATGAGGAGAAAATGAACAGTGGGGATGGGAATTTCATAGAAATCCTAGCATTGTCTGGTTTGAAAGGGACCTCCAGAGCTCGTCCAGTCCAACCCCCTTCTGAGAGCAGGGATATCTGCAACTAGAGCCTCACCTGGAATGTCTCCAGGGATGGGGCCTCAACCACCTCCCTGGGCAACCTGTGCCAGTGTCCACCACTCTGCTGGGAAAGAACTTCCTTAGTTCTCATCTAAATCCACTCCTTTCTCATTTCAAACCATTGGCCCCTGTCCTGTCACTCCAGGCCTTGTCCTTTCATTGCAGGCCTTTGTAAACAGCCCCTCTCCAGGCTTTTGATCAGCTTCCCTCAGGCACTGGAAGGTGCTCTAAGGTCTCCTCAGAGCCTTCTCTTCTCCAGGCTGAACTATCCCAGATCCCTCAGCCAGTCCTGGGACCAGAGCTGTTCCAGCCCGCTGAGCATCTCCGTGGCCTCCTCTGGCCCCGCTCCATCAGCACCATATCTTTCCTTCCTATGCTGAGGGCTCCAGAGCTGGACACAGGGCTCCAGGGGAGCTCTGCCCAGAACAGAGCAGCAGAATCTCCTCTCCATCTTGCTGGCCACACTGCTCCTGCTGCAGCCCAGGATGGATTGGCTGCTGGGCTCCAGCATACCCTGGCTGCTCATGGCCAGCTGCTCCTCTCTCAGCATCCCCAAGCCCTTTCCTGCAGAGCTGCTCTATCCCCTCATCCCCCAGCCTGGATGGATAGTGGGGATTGTTCCAGGGGCAGGATCCTGTGCTTGCTCTTGTTGAACCTCAGGAGGTTCCCCTGGGCCCACTTATCCTGTCTGTCCAGGTCCCTCTGGAATTCTGGGGGCTTTTTTTTTTTTGTTGTTTAGATTTAACAGGAGAGGTCCTGTCAACCTGGTTTGAAGTAGTAACAGTGTGGTGAGTTACTCAGGCCAGCAGAATATCAACCTGTGAATTCCTGAACTGCATGAAGCAGATCAGCCCTAATAGTCTGTCACTTGCCCAGGAAAAGCACTGTCTGGCAGCAAGTGGACACTAGTGGTTGAGCAGCTCTGGAAGAGCTCTGGCACTCCTGTCTACATCTCCACCACACCCATCAGCTGCTGCCTCTTGGGGAGCTTTTGCATCTGTAGCTTCAGGATTTATCAACTAATGTTCACATCACCTTTCTTCCTCTTTCTTCTGAATGAATCCTCACATTGCAGGGAGCATTTGTTACCTTTCCTGCTCCCACAGCTCTTCTTTCCTACGTAAATTATGAGCTTTGGGGTGGCAGCTCTGTGTTTGTCAGCTACAGAGCCTGCAGGAGGCTGAGCTGTGTGACAGCCCACACCGAACCATCCTGGTTGGTAAGGACCTCCTAGATCACCGAGTCAAACCACACCTAGCTGGTTGCCTGCTCACCACCCTTCACCCTTCAACTGCTTCCACTGTTGGGACTCAATGGTCTTGTAGGTCCTTCCCAGCATAAAGGACTGGAGGCCACTCTGAGTCAAGAAGCAAGTGGGGCCATTTACTTTCTCCTGCAGCGTGGTGGCGCTGGCATTGCTCCTCTTCTGGTGCATGCTGGTGATCCTGCTCCACTGGTTGCTCTGGGGCTGGTACCTCTCGGCTGAGCTGAGTTGCGCCTGCCCGTCGAACCCACCCATGGCATAGATGTCTCCGGCCAGGACAGCGACACTGACGTAGCAGCGCTTTGAGTGCATGGGTGCCACCTCCTGCCACCTCATCCTGACCAGGTCGAGCCTCTTGACGGTGCTCAAGTTTGTCAGGCTGTCGAAGCCCCCCACCACGTAGACGTAGCCTTCTAAATAGGCAATGCCGTGGTAGGCAAGGTGGGGCTCATGGTGGCGCGTGATGTTCACCCACCGGTCAGCGCGGGCATCGTAGGTCTCCACTGCGTTGGTCAGGTTGTCCCCGCTCAAGCCGCCGATGGCCAGCAGGATGGTGTGGGGCAGGCGAGGCCGGCTGAGCATGGTGGTGAAGTCGGAAGCTGGGCTGTACATGGAGAGCCTGTACATTTCTGTCAGTGCTTCGGTGATGAGAAGCCTGCACTCCTTGTTGTCTTTCACGTATTCATGGGCCTTGACGTTGTTCAGGAGGTATTCCAATGTCAGCAGCGCCAGTCGGACCTGCCAAGGCAAACGGGAGGTGAGAATTGTAATGCAGATCCTGGATCTGTTCCTGGGTGACTTAATCTAGGTGATCCTACTCTGGCAGAGGGGTTGGACTAGATGATCTTCTAGGTCCCTTCCAACCCCTAACATTCTGTGATCCATGGCAGGAAATCTGCTGTGGCTTTGGCACGGTCCTCTCCTCTCTGCAGATGGAACTGCCCCAATGTCTGCTGCTAGGGGCTTGTCCAAGCAAAACACAGACTGGTTTGGGTTGAAGGCACCTTCCAGGGTCATCTGGTCCAACCCCCCTGAAGGGAGCAGGGACATCTACAACTACAGCAGGTTGCTCAGAACCCCCCCCAACCTCCCCTGGGATGGTGGCAGGAATGGGGCAGCCACCGCCTTCTGGGCAGCCTGGGCCAGGCTCTCACCACCCTGAAATGCTCATCAACATTCTGTATGGAGAGAGAACACTGTCTCATGGCCCTTCCTGGATGTGAGGATCAGGTCAGTTTAAGCTGGAACCGTGCACTGAAATGTCTGACCCAGGCCCATGAGCAGCCACCTTGCCCAGCAGTTCAGGAACATGCTGTCTCCTGTTCCGTGGGTCATGAGCAACCCATTTCAGGACGGCCTCAAACACAGCGCGTTCTTGTCTCACATTGAGCTCATCCTTCTCTAGGAGCTCTTTTAGGTCTTTTGCAGAGAGGTCCACGAACTCTGGGGACACCTCAGTGATCTCCTTGAAGTGCTGCAGGATGAAGATACAGGCGGCTGCTCGCAGCTCAGGGCAGTAGTACGTCTCTGTGAACTTCCAGATGCCAACACAGTTGTCCAAGCAAAGCTGGGATTTCAGGAACTCAGAGCATAGCCTGACAATGCCTCTAAAGTCAAGGTAGTCAGCTGTGATGAGTAAACTCTCGACGTTGTTGGCTGTGACTGGCACCGACCCGGTGTAGGCGTATTCCATGACGAGCTCCATCATTTCTGGAGAAGCACCGGAGATCTTATGTACTCTCTTCTCAGTGGTGTTCCACCTTCTGCTGAACAAAGCCCTACAAAACCCCAAAGTGGTGTTGAGGGACAAAACAGCTTTTCTACCTTGAACCCTGACCCCTTCATCCCCTGGGCATTCTGGCCTTCTTACGAGGGTGGTGAAGGGACTGGAGCATCTCCCTTGAGAAGAAAGGCTGAGGGAACTGAGGCTGTTTAGTCTGGAGAAAACTGAGAGGGGATATCATTAATGACTGTAAATATCTGAGGGGGGGTGTCAAATGGAAGGGACCAGGCTCTGCTCTGTAGTGCCCAGCAATAGGACAAGGAACAACGGGGATAAACTGGAGCAGAGAAGGTTCCACCTCAGCACGAGGAGAAACTTCTTCACTGTGAATGCGACAGAGCCTGTCCCAGGCTGCCTAGAGAGGCTGTGGAGTCTCCTGCTCTGGAGACTTTCCAGCCCCACCTGCATCTGTTCCTGTGTGGGCTGCCCTGGGTGACCCTGCTCTGGCAGGACTCGATGATCTCCAGAGGTCCCTTCCAACCTCCACCATTCTGCGATTCTATGTTTCAGTTTGGGCACAAGCAGCAGCCATGCTGGGAGACCATGTCGTTTATTAATTCCAGTTTTACTGGCTGATGTGTTAAAGAGGAGTCACAGCCCCTAGCTATGGCCAGAGGCCACCTTGCTCCAGCAAGAATAGCAGAGAATGGTGGAGTGTGGGGAAGGAAGACCTCCCACCTGATGGTGGGTGAGCCAGGCTGGCCACAATCCCAGTCCTTCACTGCAGGTGGGCAGTCCTGAGATGATGCTTCCAGAGCTGCTGATATGAGCTTGTGGAGGAGGTGCCCAGGTAGATAGGAGGACAATGGGGAATGGCTGGATGAGTGTGTTAGTGCTGATGGAAGTGCTGGAGATACAGTTAGGCAGCGTGCCCCAGACTAGGAAACCATCCCCAGCCCTTCTTGTTTTCAGCACTGACCTGAAAAAGTTGCTGCATCTGCAAAGGATGATCTTGTGAGCATTGAATTCAACACCATCCACGCAGAGGGTGACATCCAAGTGCTCTCCCTTAAGGCGCATCTCATTAAAGGTGGTGCAGGACACGGGGCTCTCTCCCTCCATGTGTGACAGCAGCTGCCCTCTGGGCCCAGGTTGAAGCCTGAAGCAGAGGAGGGTGCTTCTCCGTGAGGCACTCACCAGGATCTGAGGTTGCCCACAAACAAACCCTGCCTGTCTGGGGTTGTGACATCACCTCCCTGTCACAGATGTGGAGATGACGAGACTGCAGCCAATGGTATCCTGGTGCTCCTGGCTCCATGGCAACCCTCAGCTTGAGTTTATCTAAAGCCCAGGTGGCACCAGACCCTGCACCTACCCCCTGCTGATGGCTGCTCTTGGCTGCTCTGAGCAACAGAAGCCTTGTGATGCTCCTGGGACTTTTTCTAGACTGGGTGTAGCCAGGTGGAGGCACCAACTGCCTTTGTACCTGCTCACATAGGAGGAAGCTGGGCTGAACTAATTATTTTACCCAGGGATATGTTTGGTTTTTTTTTTTAAGCTAAGACCTTAACTCCTGGTATAAACTAAGCAGTGGTAGAACATTAGTTCTACAGAAACCCAGTAATTCAGAAAAGGGCACTCTCCACCCAGTTCTGAGCCAATCCCCTCATAACATGACACATACACTGTTATCTCACCAAGCTGAGCAAGAGGGGTATGATTTTTGCCCCTTGAACAGGTTTCCCAGCTATGCTGTGCAAGAAGACCATCTACCAGCACACCCAACCCAAAGCTACAAGCAATCAAGGTTTACTTCATGTCAAACGTCAACACACAAAATCACTTGGCAAAGAAGGGATGACAGGAGCTGTTGGTTTGGATGAAAAAGCATTTACCCACATAACAGTTCTACTAGGTATTAGTCTTACATAGAAATTTACATCTGTTATTAATTCTAAATACAGCCTTAAGGGTTTTAACTATCTGACTCAGTAACAAAGAAATTTAAAGTTCAGACTCTGCTTGTGGAAGGATCATCCACATCCGCCTGATGGTCGATATCCTGGTCGTCATCAGATGGATCATTAACTTGATGATCTGCATTCTGGTTGTCATTTGGAGGTTGCCTGTTCTGCCTCTGGTGCCAAGGAAGAACTTTTTCTCAGTAAGAGTGACAGAGCTCTGGAAGGGGCTGCCCAGGGAGGTTGTGGAGTCTCTTGTTCTAGAGACTCTTAAGACCCGCCTGGATCTGTTCCTGGGTGACTTGATCTTGGTGATCCTGCTCAGGCAGGGGCGTTGGACTAGATGATCTTCTAGGTCCCTTCCAACCCATAATATCTGTGAATCTGTGTGAATCTGTGAATCTGTGACTTATGTATGTTTAGGTTCCTCATGTGGTCACAAACTTGATATTCACATACAGTGGAGGGGACTTCACCATCCTGGTCTACACCTTGCAGTATGACATGGGGAGTGTTGGGAGAGACCTTGTCAGTGAAGACTGAGGAAAATATTTGTTAAGAACCTCAGCCTTCTCCTCATTCACTATTGCCAGCTCACCATTTTTACTCTTCAGAGGGGGTATGTTTTCTTTGATCATCCTTTTTTGATTGACATACCTGAAGAATCCCTTCTTATTATTCTTAACATCCCTTGCCAAGTTCTTCTCCAACAATGCCTTGGCCCTCCTGACATCATCCCTACGTAATTGGGCAGTATCCTTATAGTCTTCCCAGAATATTTGTCCCTGCTTTCACTGCTTGTCGAGCCTCTTCTTGCTTTTCATTTTGACCAGTAGGTCTTGGCTTAGCCACGCTGGCCTCTTTCCTTTCCTGCTTGGTTTGTTGCACCTGGTGATCAAGATCTCTTGTAGTTGCTGAAAAGTGTTCTTAAAAATCTGCCAGCTCAGTTCTGCATAGAAGATCCTCCTTAGATGGCTGGTACAAGCACAGTCCATTTGACAGATCACCAAACACCTCACACTGCTCTGTGACGCAACAAAAAGAAGGGTAAGTGACCAAAGAAAGGCCATGAAATCCAAGATGATACCTGTAGTTGACAGGACAATAAATATATGCAACCTTTAAATCTCAGAGAAGCATTTTCTACAGTAGTAGTTTGATTGTTTACTCTCCCAGTACATTCCCAGACACTGGAACTGGAGAAGCTTTTCCCTCCTCCTCAGCCTCTTTTTCCTGATTTCAGACCCACAGGTTCCAAAAAACCTTGCATGTGGTTCAACTAAACTTAGGTCTTCTGTAAAGTAAAAAAGGTACCCAAAGTCAATCTCTCTGCAAAATTAAAAGTTCCAATTGCAGTTCTGTCCCTGTGTATTTTAATTCATTTGCTGTTCTGGCATTACAGCAGCATATGGCAGGGGGGGCTTTTTTTAACTTGGAAGAGTTTCAGGGAAGAGCAGCATCATTTTCAACAACTGCAATCAAAGCAGGTTTTTCTTTACACTTAAGCCTTTAGGATATTGATCCCCTTCTACCGACACAAACACTGTGCACAAAGTTTCCTTTGCAAAATTATCCTTTTGTGGCAGAACACCAAGAAGTAACAATGATGATGAAAGCCCAAATTCTCTGTTTAGAACAATGACAACAAAGAGATCTTACTAATTGTTTGAAATTATCCAGAGACTCAGGATAAATATCATTTTAGTTCTCTGAAAATCAGATATCCAGAGGAGATTAATCTTAATCCAGTTGGATTAGATGGACACCACCTTTCACAATGCAATTCAGGTGAGGTGAAACCCTCAACTCCAGAGGAACCAGAGCTCTGGAGATCTGCAAGAATGGTATTTGCATTAAAAATCTGGAAAGGAGTTACTGTAAACAAGACATATATATGCTTCTCTGATGGGAACAAACTAAATGCATGGCCTCAGCATATTTCAGTCCTCCAGAAAATACTATTTTTCCCAAAATTTGGTGATTCTATGAAATTAACATGACAAGAGATCTGTGAAGATCACTGCTGGAGCAAACACCTGCTTTTAGCCCTGGCCATCATTTCATAGAATCATAGAATGGCAGGGGTTGGAAGGGACCTTTGGAGATCAGAGTCCAACCCGCCCTGCCAGAGCAGGAACACCCAGGGCAGCTCACACAGGAACAGATACAGGTGGGGCTGGAAAGTCTCCTATTTTATAGGGTTTATTATCAGCAGAACTTACAGAATTACACACTGGTCGGTTCTGCTTGGTTAGTAACAGTGCTATTATTGGTTAGTAAGTAGAAACATTCAAAGTTAACAAATGCGTCACACCTCCTACTTTTGTTCTGCTTTGTGGTCAGTCCTCCCTATCTTTCTTCCCTAGTGATCTAACTTGTTTACTAAGTTCCAAGGCTAATGTCCTTGTAATTCCTCTAGCCTTAGTACATCAGTTTCTCACACTGTGCTTGTTTCAGGTTCAGAAAAGATAGAATTGTGCATCAATTCCAATGAGCCATGGCCATTCTCACGTAGCCACTAACAGTAAAGGGATATGGCTAAGCACTGGAAAACTCCCAGTTTCCACAAGGCAGTGGATCTACAGCTGTGGCCAGTACTCCCATTTTACACCTCATTTACACAGCTCCAACTCAGAGAAAACAATGCTAATGTCTCCAGAGCTCCCAGAGATCTTGCATGGAATATGTCTTGGTAGAAATGCAAACAATACCTGATTACATCTCTAGGTTGCACTCCTCAACTACTTTGAAGGGAGCAAGGAAAACCAGACAAAAATTACCAAGCACTCTAGTCACACCAAGCTGCTCACAGAGTGCTAGGGGCTGAAAGTTACCTCTGGTGATCAAGTCCAATCTCCTGTGCCAGCAGGGTGACCCAGGGCAGGATTGCACCATCCAGGTGGGTTTGGAATCTCTCCAGGAAAAGAGACTCCACCACCTCTCTAGGGAGCCTGGGCTAGGCTCTGCCACCCTCACAGAAAAGTTTTGCCTCCTCTAATCAACAAACTAAATGCAAAATTGTTGTACTTCAAGTTACAAATGTAGTCTGTAAAACTGATATTCTAGGAGAAAAAAAAAAATAAAAATATCAGCATACCTACTGGGCCAGTAGGTAATAAAAACGTTAAAAGGCAAACTCAGCAACACAAAGTCTCAGGGAGAAGGGAAAACCTCAAAATTACTTCTTTACCACATGAAAAAACTAACTCACCATTGGTGGGTTGCAGCACTGGAGTCTGCCTGCTGGGAGGACAGGAAAGAGGATCATCTCTGGTCAGTTTGAGATCTGACCAAGGCAGCAATAACCAGCCAAGAGCATCTGTACTCATCCAGAATTCAAAGGAAAGTAAACCACTAAAAATGCCAGTGCTGGACTGCAATCTGCAGGTCACACACGAGAGCTCTGAAGGACCTCAATTAATTGGATACTGGGAATTCCCCCAAATTACCAACTTTCTCTAAAACCTCTTAAAGAAATCTTAGCTGTAGTGCATTAAGGAGGAAAGTCTTATTAATCAACAGTTATTATCATGCTAAGACCATTCCAAGCCAGGCTGGATGAGGTTCTGCTGTAGTTGCAGATGTCCCTGCTCACTGCATGTGTTGGACTGGATGACCTTTAACAGCCCCTTCCAACGCAAACTACTCTATGATTCTAGTTCAATAACCACTAAAACACACAGGCCGATGCTACAAAGATCTGTAGCTAGAACTCTCTCACTTAACTTCAGCAAAAATAATGTTGAGCTGGATACAATGAGAGGTCAGAAGTCTATTTAAGACAGAGAATTAAGGGCACCAGAGATCCTCAGTCCTTTCCTTCAGCTAGTTCTTATCCAGCACGGCTGGGAGAAAAATAAAAAAAGGAAGATGAAAACCAAATAGATAAACCACATTTGGGAAAAAATAACTGATTTCCACAGAGAATGTTGGGTTCTAAATTGATTTTTTCCTGATTTAAAAGGGTCAGTGCTGGGTCCAGTATTATTCAATATATTTATCAATGACCTGAACAAGTGGATAGAGTGACCCTCAGCAAGTTTGCTGATGACACCAAACTGGGAGGAGTGGCTGACACAGCAGCAGGCTGTGCTG
>JAOEGS010102607.1:0-12146 GCA_025447755.1 Corythornis vintsioides
ACAACCGGGGGGCCCCCCCCCCCCCCCCCGCCCCCTCAGAGACCAGAGGCTTTATAACGACAGCGTTTGAGCTGGGCTGAGACCAACCTGGCAGCTGCTGAGCATCCGGGGGACAAGGTAGGACCTTGCTGGTGAGCTCTGGGCTTGAGAAGCTGGGTCAGCTCTGAGCAAGGACTTTGTCTCCTTTATTTTGTCATGTCATTGCCTGAGGCTGTGGGAGGAAAAAAAACCCGGTTTTTTAGGGCAGTTGAGTGGTCTGAGCTGAGGGAGGGGGGAAGCATCTTTTGCTCAGCAGCTGTCTGGGGATGCTCAGGGGTCTGGCGTGTGATGCAGTGGGGAGCGTAGGCAGGAGGCAGAGTGGGAGCTGCTGGGGAAGGAGGAGGCATCTGAGGGGGGTTTCAGTGGCAGACTGATGTCTGCAGAGGAGCCAAACCTGCTTGCCAGGGCTGGATGGGCACCGAGTCACTGGCTGCAAGGGATGGAGCCGCTGCAGAGCCCTCTCCCAGGACTGGGAAATGCTCCTCTCATGGCCAGGGCTGGTTCTGCACAAGCCAGGCACCACTCTGGGGCTGTCCACAGTCCAGCCGTGGCAGGAGCAGGGGGCTGTGAGTGCACCCACAGCCTGATGCCACTTGCTTCTCTGCTCTGGGGGCACGGGGAGGCAGTGGAGACCAAGCGGGGGTGGGAAAGCAGCTCTGCAGGTGGTACCTGTGCCCGTGGGAATCCAACAGGGTCATTAGGGGAACGTTTGTTGATCATCAGCCTTCCAGTGGCTTGGTGGTGGGTGCTGGGGTGCAGTACTCAGGAAGCTTTTGGGGGGTCCCAGCCTCCTGTGCCACTCGTGAGAGAGCGAGGCAGCCGTGGGACATCCTCCCCCGCCCCTGGTGCAAGCCCTCCAAGGCACAAGCTCTTCCAGAGCCCAGTTCCCCCAGGGACAGCAGCATCGAGGGGGGTGCCATGGCTGGTCAGGCTGCTGCCCTTGCTGTGCCCATTGGGAAGAGAGTGATTTCCACATAATATGTGCCCAGCAGGAGCAGGGCAGGGATCATCCCCCTGCTCTGGGGACTGGGGAGGCCACCCCTGGAATCCTGGGGTCAGTTTTGAGCCCCTCCCTTCATCCCAGCAGGACATGGAGGGGCTGGAGCTGGGGAAGGGTCTGGAGCAGGAGTGTGGGGAGGAGCAGCTGAGGGCCCTGGGCTGGTGGAGCCTGGAGAGAAGGAGGCTCAGGGGAGACCTTCTGGCTCTGGCAGCTCCTGGCAGGAGGCTGGAGCCAGGGGGGTGACATCTCCTGTCCCCAAGGGATGGGACAAGAGGAACTGGCCCCAAGTCACCCCAGGGGAGGTTGGGGTTGGAGCTGAGGAGCAATTTCTTCCCCTCCAGGGTTGTGTGGAGTCCCCGTGATCCCTGGAGGGGTTTCCAAGCCCCCCATGGAGCTGTGGTGCTGAGGGCCACGGGGCAGTGGTGCCCTGGCAGTGCTGGGTTAACTCTTGAACTCCATGAGCTGAAAGGTCTCTGCCAAACAAAATGATTCTCCATTTCTCTTGCCCTCCAGTCGTGCTCAGTGCCCCTCAGTGAGCACTGGCCAATCACAAGTGGCTTATTCCTTATTTCTGAAGAGTTTTGGAGCCCTGCTGGGACTGCAGGGCTGTCTGGTGGGTGTTTCAACAGAGTCTAAACTAAGTTATGGCCAAGGGCCAATGGGGGGGGATGGGGGGAGAAGCTGGGAGAGGACCCAGCTGGGACCAGGGTCCCAAGTGACCTGTGTTGTGTGACACTGAGCACTGCAAGGTAGAGGGGTCTGAGAGATCTTCCCCCATCCCCCAGCTCGGTGCAAAACAAAGCAGAGCTGGCAGGAGAGATCTCCATTCCTGAGTGAGGAGCTGCTTCTGGAGCTTCTCCAAAGGCAGAAGGAAGTTGACAGCAGAGGGAGAAAGGGGCTGGCTGCACTGACTGGCCTCTAGAGACCTCTCCAGAGGATGTAGGCAGTCGAGGAGGAATTTAACCCACCAAGGGGTGTCAGAAACAACAGCGGGGCTGCTTCAAGTTCCTCAGTAGCCAAGCACAGCCCTGGGAAGATGTGGTCCCACTGCTGGATGGGACCTGGGGATGGAGGCCAAGTTCCTCAGCGTGCCTTTGCTTCTGTGTCTGCTGAGACCATCCCATGGGAACCCCCCCCCTGGAGGGAGAGAGAGTCCAGAGGAAGGAAAACTCTCCCTTGGCTGAGGAGAAGCAGGTTATGGAGAGCTGGACACCTCAAAGCCATGGGATGTCCTCAGGAAATAACAGACTGTTGGCCCAGGGTAGCAAACAGGCACCTTATCAGTTCCATGGCAGCTCAAAGTCCCCATCTCTGCAGTGACATCACACAGCCTGGCCATGGAGTCCTCACTTCACCCCACCCTGCTGGTGTCCACAGGCTGTGTTGACCAGGAACCACCTGGATTCCCTGCACAACAGCTGTGCTTTTAATTTCATGTTAATTTCTGTCACCTCCAGTCGTTATTCCACAGTTCTGTTCTGAGGAACCTCCTGGGAACCTTCTGTTGACCACGGGGGAGGCTCTTAAAACAGGAGGTGGGTACTTTGTGAGCTGTCCCTGGGCTAACATGCACAATGGGGAGGTGGGTTTAGGTCCCAGGTGGAGCCCTAGGTTGGTCACCAGCCCAAGACCCTGGTGATCTTTGCTGGCTGGACCATCATCACTAGTGGAGAAGATCTGGCCTCCAATGCTCCTTGGAATGAATCCTCTGTGCTGATGGGTTGCCATCTGCTGACTGACTGCTCTTCTCCTTTAGGATCTGGGGCCTTTCCTCGCTGCTGTTTTGCCCTCCTGAATTCTTGAGGTGGTTTCCATCTTCTTCTTAACGCCTCAGCCGTGTCTACCAGGCCTGCTGTGTGACTGTGTGCTGTCCCAGCTGAGCTGGGGACTTTGGTTTCCTGTGCTCTCTGCATAGTCAACCTTCTGACCACAAGGAGCACCTGCTGTGAGGTGAGGTGAGTCAGACCCCACACGCATTGCATCCATTGCATGTTGTCTAAATCTTCTCTGCCTGTAAGGGAAAAGATGACACTAAAGGTTCTGGGCAGGCTGGAGAGCTGGGCACAGGGAACCTCATGAGGTGCAATAAGGACCAGTGTGGGGTCCTGCATCTGGGGAGGAACAACCCCCTGCAGCAGCACAGGTTTGGGGGTTTCCCTGCTGGGAAGCAGCAGCATGGAGAAAGACCTTGGAGTGCTGGTGGGGAGCAAGTTCTCCATGGGACAGCAATGGGACCAGGAAGGCCAATGGGCTCCTAGGGGGCATGGGGAAAACTGTGCCCAACAGGACTAGGGAGGTTCTGCTGCCCCTCTGCTCTGCCCTGTTGGGGCCACACCTGGAATACTGGGTCCAGTCTGGGGATCCCCAATTTAAGAGAGACAGGGAGAGTCCAACAGAGGCTGTGAGGATGATAAGGGACTGGAGCATCTCCTCTGGAAAGAAAGGATGAGGGAACTGGGAATGTTTGGTCTGGAGCAGCCTGAGAGGGGATCTGCTGGATGTCTGTCAATATCTGAGGAGTGGGTGTCAGATGGAAGGGGCCAAGCTCTGCTCTGCAGTGACCAGACAAAGGACAATGGGATCAGCTGGAGCAGAGAAGGTTCCGGCTCCACAGGAGGAGCAACTTGTTCCCTGTGAGGTGGCAGAGCCTGGCCCAGGCTGCCCAGAGAGGCTGTGGAGTCTCCTGCTTTGGAGCCTTTCCAGCCCCCCCTGGCTCTGTTCCTGTGTGGGCTGCCCTGGGTGACTCTGCTCTGGCAGGGGGTTGGTTCCCATCATCTCCAGAGGCTCTCAGCCTTTCCTGGCCACAGAGATGCTCCAACCCCTCAGCAGCTTCCCAGCTTCTGCTGGACTCTCTCCAGCAGCAACTTGAACTGGGGAGCCCAGCACTGGACCCAGTACTCCAGAGGTGGCCTCCCTGGAGCAGAGTAGAGGGGTAGGAGACCCTACCTCAACCTCTTCCCACATGTTTTTTCATAGACTGGCCTTGTTGGGTATCTGTTGAAGGCAGCACCTTGTCCATGGCAGGCTGTGTGTCCAAGTGAAGAGCGTGTGTGTGTTGTCTCCAGGACACACACTCAGTTTCAGGGTCGGGGAAGCAGGAGGCACATCCATTGTCCTAGGACGGAGACCCCCAAGTCTTTGGGCATCTCAGATTGGGCTCCAGCAGGAGGAATCCCCAGGTCCGGAGCTGCTGGGGAGCTCACTCATAAAAAGCTATGGCCTGGTACATCATACCTTCAAGTATCTTTTCTTCTTCCACAGCCATGACTTTACCAGAGGACATCCTGGTGGACGATGAAAAAGCATTGGTTGCTAAAAAGCTGCTGGTGGAAGCGTGTGAGAAAGAAGGACTGGATTATGGGTTCTGGCTCCCCAAACTCTCAGAGATACTGGGAGTCAAGTCGGTAGAAGCCCTGAAACACCTGCAATATGAGGACTACCTCAAGCTGGAGTGTGAAGTGAGGTACCCCTGGGAAACCAAGGCTCTCCGAAAGCTCCTGCAGCTGACGGACAACAAGGCGACCTCCGAGGAGCTGCAGAAGGAACGCCTGAAAGAGACACAGAAGAGACAAGAAGCTGCCAAGCAGGCACTGAAGAACCTGAGGGAGATGCAGAAGAGCAACAGCCACAGCAAGGACGTGGTAAAAGAGAAAGAGCAGGCTCTGTGGGAAGCCTTGGAGATTCCCAAGGAGTACTGGGATGTCCAGGAGACCTCACTGATGGACGTGCTGGAGAACATCCAGAAGCAGCTGGAGCAGCAGGAGTCGTCGGTGGGCAGGGGGGAGAACGTCTCCAACACAGAGGTGCTGAGGAGAGCGTCGGGGGGACTGGCCCTGCAGGGCATTTACAGAACCAGCAGCCTGAGCGACGTGCTGGCCAAGAGAGAGCAGCTCATCAGCGTTCCTGATGGATTCAAGCTCTCCGGCCCAGAGCAGGGGTCCCTGTTTGAGAGGAAGGAGTTCTCCTCCTCCGCTGCCGAAGCCACTTTCACCAAGTCCATGGAGCAGCTGGGGTTCAGCATCAGCGTTTCTGCCCAGGCCGGCTTCTGGGGGTTTAACTTTGAAGCTGGCACTGACTACAGCAGCTCCTCCAGGTCGGAGAGCACCCGCCAGTCCCGCTCCGAGCAGAGCTACCTCTGCACCACCAAGTACCAGTACATCCCTCTGGCCTCCTGCTACTTCCAGAAGCACGAGCTCCGCCTGTCGGACGCGGCCCTGGAGGAGCTCCAGGCCATCGAGCAGCTCTGGAACGTCACCCAGCAAGAGGACAGGCCGGCCATGATGGAGAGCAAGTGCTCGGCCTTCTTCAGCAGGTTTGGGTCCCACGTCAACCAGGGTCCCCTCCACTTCGGGGGCATATTTTGGTGGAAGGCGTCCACGGAAGGTTTCAGGGCGGAGCAGAGGGAAGAGATGAAGCGACAGGTCTCGGAAGCGCTGAACAGCTACGTGGGGTCCAGCTACAGCTGCTTCGGCGCCAGCGCCGCCGTGAACGTGGACGTCTCCAAGTCCAGCTCCGAAGCTTCTGTGGAGGCAAGGGATGGAAAGAGCTCCTACAAATCCGTCCATCTCTACGTGACCAAAACAGGGGGCCCGGTGGAGACAGATTCTCTCGCTGAGTGGAAACTGGGTCTCGTCACCAGTAACTCCACCTGGCACGTTATTGACCGAGGCTTTCAGCTGATCCCCGTGTGGGACATAATCCTGACCAATCACAGCAGTGATTTTAGGTCAGTCTACCAGGTGAGCAGTAGCCTCAGGGAGGCGTACGGAGCGCTGACGAACCACAGCGTGGGCACCATGTTCGGGGTGGAGCTGGCCGGCGCGGTGGCAAATGCCAGAGATTTCATGGAGCTCATAAAGACCTGGCAGGTGATGAAGGATGACGAGAAGCTGCTCACACTGATGAATTTCAAACAGAGTCTGTACGAGAAAACCAAGAACCACAGTGTCTGGATCAACGTGTGCCTGACGGACAGAAGGCTGCAGGAGCTCCTGCTGAACATCGTGCTGTTTAGCTCCAAGTCCCCTCCAGAAAACACCACCTATATCAAGTCTCTGTTGAGGTGCCTCCTGGATCCTCACATCTATTCTGTCAAGGACTTCCCCAGGTCTTCCTTCATTATGCAATGGGTCTTCCACACCGAGAACACGCTTCCCCAAACTCCCGATGTTTCCGAGCTTCAGGATCTCATCAAGACGCTGCTCCAAGTGAAGGAGCACATCCAGGAGGTCACCTATGCACCAGAAACCTCTGCGTCTGCCATTCATGAAGCCAAGATAGAAGCCACCCTGACTGCCAGCCTCGCCGTTTATTCCTTACTCCAGTGTCTCCAGGAGAGGGCACAGAAAGACATTGAGCTGTTGCTGCTCTTAATTACCAGCAGCATGGGATACCAGGTGGAAAGGAGCACTTTCCAGTCCCTCCTTGGATGCCCAGAAATTAACTTCATGATCAATGAAATGGAAGAGAGGCATAAGGATTATCTGAATCTGAAGGAGCAAGATGCTTACAGAGCCCAGGCCTTCCTGCTGCTGACGGGTCTCACCGTAACGCCCGAATACAAAGGGCTGTCCCCCGAGCAGAAGAACGAGCGTTTTGTTTTTGTGGACAACCAGATGAGCAACTTGTGGTCCCCGGAGATGGAAACTCTGCTCAAAAAATACAGCGCCTTCAAAGACTGGGAGCTGCTGGAAGAGGACTTGCATTCCTTCATCAGCGGGCGCTTGGAGCAGACGTGCGACGACGCGAAGAAAAGCAGCATCATCAAAGACATGGAGGACACCTTTTCTGCCACGAGCCCTTCCAGTCAGGCCAAACCCAAACCGGCCGGGAGCGAATCCGAAGCAAACCAAGCCAGTGCAAACCAGAAGTTCCTCCACTTGCTTCAGCGCCTGGGGCTGGAAAGCCACTACCCACGGAAGATGGGGACAGAAGATTTCCATGTCATATACAAGACGTCTTTGCACGACAGCCAGCCCGCCAAGGACAGCGAGCTGCCGTTTTACTTCTTGCAAAAGCTGCTAACCGTGGATTACCGGGTGAGGGACCTGACCTGCAAGGACGACACCAACCCAGTTCCCAAAACCGCGGGGCAAGAGTGTGACCCTTCGGATTCCTTTGACGATTTCTTCAGCAATTTGGAGGAAGAAGCCCCCGAAGCCGCGTCCAGTGACAGCTGCGTGCACCCCATGGACCTCCAGATGGCCATTTTCCACTGCGCCGACGACTTCATGCGGCAGTACGTGTGCATGAAGCTCGCCTTCTGCCAGTTCGCCCTGCCTCTGCTGGTGCCAAACCCCTGCACTTCCTGCATAGAGTTCCCCATCTGGTCCCTCAGCCAAATTAAAAAGAGCTGGAAAGAGACCGAGAAGACGGGAGGGCAGAGCAGAGTCAAGAGTTACAAAAACAAGCTCGTCTACCAGGCGGAGACTCCCATCGTGTCCTTCATCCGCATCGGCAGCTCCCCCTCCTCCTCCAAGTCTCAGATCCTGAACGCGCTGCTGAGCAAGCGGAAGCACGGCACTTTTTTCCACCGCCACTGCAAAGGCAGCAGCGAGGACTGCCTGCTGATGGACGGCGTGGTGGAGGTCTCCTGGTACTGCCCGCGGGGCAGCGACGACGACAGCTTCGACCGCTGCATCACCTTCTGCAACCTGCACGGCGACGCCCGCAAGCACAGGCAGCAGCTGCGCTTCCTCAGGGAGGTATCCGCCCTCAACGTGGTCCTGGTGGCCGAGTCCAACCCCGGCGACCAGAGCGGGGTGGCCATTCTACGGGAGCTGTGGCAGTCGCAGAGGCCTCTGGTTTGTCTCTTCACCGAGAAGAAGAGCGTGGCGGCCGGCCGCTCGAGCCAGAACGTGGGGATCGGCATCAAGAACATCAACGAGGCAGAGCTGATGGACAAGCTGACCAAAACCATCAGGGATCTCCTGGGAGGGTCCAGTGTCCTTCGCAGCCTTGAGTCCTGCGTGGACAAAGCTCGTGAGCTCGGCTTCGTGGTGGACGAGGACGCGGACGCCTGCGTGGTGGCCAAAGAAGAGGCGAAGGCGCTGGTGAAGCTCCTGAAGAAGGAGAAGCTGTATGAGATCAAGTCCCAGCTCCTGCCCCTCCAAGGGAAACTGTGGTACATGTGGTGCAAGAAGGACAAAGAACTGACTCGCTTGCAGGAGAAGAGGAACAAGAGCATCGAGCACCACCGGAGCCAGATTGAAGTGGAGAAGGCGGTCATCAGGAGGAAGCAGCTGGACAAAGCGTTCCCCCTCAACCACCTGATGAAGTCCATCCTCTCCTTCCTCCAGCGGGAGCCGGCAGACACCAAGAAATACTTCCTGCAGTGGATGAAGGTCTTTATGGACGACCTGTCCTCCGATCGCCTCGACGAGCTGAGGAGGGAGTACCACCAGCTGTGGTCTCAGATCCTGGAGATAAAGAAGAGCAACGAGAAAAACAGCGTGAAGCCTCTGCTGCTGAACAAGCTAGACAGCCTCTCCAACGAAATCAACGACTCCTCCATTGGCCTGGAGCACATTTTGAGAGAGGTGGGGCAGATCTACGAAGCTCTGGAATCGATGAACTCCAAGGACAGGTGCTTTGACAAGCTGCCCGAAATCGCGGCCGACCTGATGGTCTCGGGGTACCCCGTGGAGCTGATGGACGGCGACGCCTCTTACGTGCCCCTGCGCTGGGTCTCGGCCATCTTCGACCGGCTGATCGAGAAGCTCGGGGACAAACGGGTCTTTGTTCTCTCCGTGCTTGGCATCCAGAGCACAGGCAAGTCCACCCTCCTGAACGCCATGTTCGGCCTCCAGTTCAACGTCAGCGCGGGGAGATGCACCCGGGGGGCGTTCATGCAGCTGATTAAAGTGGACAAGAAGCTGCAGCAGGAGGTGAACTTTGACTACATGCTGGTGGTCGACACGGAGGGACTTCGTGCCATAGAGATGGTCAACAAGCAGTCCCTCAACCACGACAACGAGCTGGCCACCTTCGTCATCGGCATCGGCAACATCACTCTGATCAACATCTTCGGGGAAAACCCTTCAGAGATGCAGGATGTCCTTCAGATTGCCGTCCAGGCTTTTCTGAGGATGAAGCAGGTCAACCTTTCCCCGAGCTGCATCTTCGTGCACCAAAACGTGGGAGAAATCACGGCCAAGGAGCAGAACATGGAAGGGCAGAGGCGCTTGCAGGAGAAGCTGGATGAGATGACCGTGACGGCCGCCCAGCAGGAGTGCTGTGATGCCTCCTGCTTCAGCGACGTCATCCGCTTTGATGTGAACACCCACATTCACTACTTTGCTCACCTGTGGGAAGGAAACCCCCCCATGGCACCACCCAACCCCACCTACAGCCAGAACGTCCAGAAATTAAAGAGCAAGATTATCCAGGCTGCAAAGAAGGAGTCGCAGGGCAGTATCCTGAGTCTCTCGGGGGTCAAAGTTCGGATCAGTGACCTCTGGAACGCTCTGCTGAATGAAAACTTCATTTTCAGCTTCAAGAACTCGGTGGAGATCGCTACGTACAAGAAGCTGGAAACCGCATTTAGCCAGTGGACCTGGCAGCTGAGGAGTCACATCTTGGACATGCAAATGAAACTGGACAACAAGATCCGGAATGGGGACTTGCAGAAGATCACCACTGAGCACCTGGAAAAACTCATCCAAGAGGCCAGCGATGCCGTCACGGAAGACATGGAGAAGTATTTCAGCGAGGACAAAGACTGTGAGATACTGGTCCAGTGGAAGACCAGCACCGAGCTGAAGGTGAAAGAGCTCAAAGAGGCTCTTCTTCATGAAACGAAAAAGAAGTGTGAGAACCTGATTGAGCTAAAGAAAAACCAGTGTAAACTGGATGAGAGGAAGTCAGACTATGAAAACGAGCTGCTGAGAAAGAGCAGGCAGCTGGCACTGTCTCTCAAAGGCCAGCAACTGAGTGAAAAGGAACTGCGAGACAACTTCATTGCCCTCTGGGCAAAATGGATCACCGAAGTCTCCTCCGCCTCTCCCCGTCCGGAACCAGTCAATATCGATGTGGAAATCGAAGATGTCCTCCTAGAACGCTTCAAGGAGCCAAACTTGCACACCCGCATCAGGGCCTTCCCCAGAGACAGGCAGTTTACTGTCGACCTGAAGCAGCACATCACAAAGAAAAGGCAGCTCTTCTGGTCCAAGACCATCGACGACACCGACGTGAGCCAGATGTACCACATCACGGACGGCATCGTGGCGCGCGTGAAGGACAACATCGACCGCAAGGAGAAGGAGAAGAGGGATTACAGTCGGACCTTTATTCACGAGATCCTAAACGAAGTGCAGAGGGGGATCAACTCCGTCCCCAGCGAGGCAAAATACACCTTCAATAAGGATTACAGGATAGATCTGTCCCTCTACCTCTGCCGAATGGCGGGCAAAAGGTTCAAGGCCATGAACGAGGCATTCATCAGAGCAAACGACCCGGCCATCTACCTGGAGAGCAAGAGGGAAGATTTCTTCCAGTGTTTCCAGATTTCCTGCCAAGGGGCCACGTCGATCACGACATTCGCCGTTTTCCTGGGCGACAAGCTGGCCCCGGCCCTTTCCCGGGCTGTCTACGAGAAGACAGCTCTGAACATCGCTCGAGAAATGAGGACTAAGATCCCGGAGTTCAGCAGCAACAGGTCCTTCCTGGAGGTCTCCATCCTGAGGTATCTGGCGCAAGAAGAGAAATTTGAGAACTTCAGGCAGTACCTGAAGGAACCCAAAGACTTTTTGGAGCGTTACATCAAGACCCGTGTTGTGGCATACTGCTTAGACAGCGACAGGAGGCTTCAGAGGTTCTTGGAGGACACCCTGACTCACCTCTACGCCAACATCCAGTCGGCTGTTTACGAGTCCACCAACATTGTCAAAGACAGGAAGGACAGAAGCGACAAGATCTCCCTTTGGCTGGACCAGTTCTGCAACGCCCTCACCGAGGTGCTGAGCTTGCCCAGAAGCGACCTGAAGAACCTTGAGCACCAGGAGGTGACTGACATCGAGTTCCTGAACAACGCCATGATGGAAGCTCTGCTTCCCCTGAAGGAACGTCTCAGGGAGAAGTTTGCAACTGCTGACATGAGCTCCTTCGAAAGGCAGCCTCACACCATCCTGGCCGAGCACTTCGAGGGCTGCTGGGAGCAGTGCCCCTTCTGTGGGGCCATGTGCACCAACACCATCCGGGGCCACGACGGAGACCACCAGCTAGTCTTCCACCGCCCTCAAGCTTTCACGGGGTACAAGTGGCACCAGACAGACCACCTGGTGATCGATATTTGCTCCAGCAGCGTGGCCAGCGACTGCCTTTTCCGGGTGAACAGCAACGCTCCGTGGATCCCCTACAAGAAGTACCGGGAGGCGGGGTATCCTCACTGCAACTGGAGGATCCTGGCTGACCCGTCCATGCAAACCTACTGGAAGTGGTTCGTGTGCCATTTCAGGACTGACGTGGAGAGGTGCTACAATGGGAAATTCAACGGCAAAGGGCAGATCCCCCCTTCCTGGTACAGCGTCAGAAAGCAGGAAGCACTCGACCAACTGGAGAAGCTTTAGGCAGCCTGGGCACGAAGAGAGGACGGCCACGTCTTCATGTTTCCCAGTGAATCGGTGCAATTCCACCCACAAAATGTTGTCTGAGTGACTCTGGCTTTGAGACTGGAGAAGAAAACGGCAGTTGGCTGCTCCCAGAGCGGTGAACCCGGGCATGATGCTCCTGCTGCCGCTCAGGAGTTCCCTTGCTTTGTGATGAAATCAGTTAGAGAACCAGAGATTCCTAAATCATAGAGTTAGAGTAGTAGTTCAAAATCCTAGAATCCTAGAATCTTAGTCATAGAATCCTAAATCCTAGAATCAGAATTATAGAATCATAGTCATAGATCATAGAAGAATAAATCCTAGAATCCAGAATCCTAGAACCTTAGTCAGAGAATCCTAAATCCTAGAATTATAGAATCCTAGAATCCTAAATCCTAGAATCCTAAATCCTAGAGTTCATAGAATCATAGAATCATAGATATTAGGGATTGGAAGGGACCTAGAAGATCATCTAGTCCAACCCCCCTGCCTGAGCAGGGGCACCTAGACCAAGTCACCCA
>JAOEGS010102608.1:0-12139 GCA_025447755.1 Corythornis vintsioides
GCTCAGGCAGGGGGGTTGGACTAGATGATCTTCTAGGTCCCTTCCAACCCCTAATATCTATGAATCTATGAATCTTTATGGAAGGGATATTGGAACAGGGCACAGGCCTGTTACTTGACCTTGGCGGTGACAACTCCAAGCTAGATGAACCTTCATCCTCGTTGTTGTTTTGGTCCACATGTAGAGCCTCATCATATCTGTTATGGAAGGGCACCTGGGAAGGTGAGATGGTCACACAGGAAATGCACTTGCTGTGCTGGGCAGGGACCTGTTGCCATTGTGCCCTGAATGTCCCTTGAGTGACTGTATTCAGCCAGCCAGAGGCAGGACAGGGAACACCCTTTGTCATAGGTCCTATCTGCCTGTTGGACTTGTCTCATGGAAGGAAGTGATATCAGTGCCCCAGAAAAGAAAAAAAAGTTCGAAAGGTATGATTATATTTTTATACATAATATATAAATATATATATATTATATATATTTATTTATTTACATATATATATACACATAGGAGAAGATGTGGTTATTGATATATTTTCAGTTAGTTAAAGTGAGCATAGGAAAAGTCAGGTTTGGCTTTTGCCATTATGTACCTAGTTACATGCTTAGCAACGTACTTTTGTTTTCATTATAAAGAGGATGTAATCATTACTACTAGCATATGTCTGTCTAGAACAAAGTCACTAGAAAGTGTAATGAGCTGGTCAACCAGCTTGCCATGGAGAACTGTTGAAGACTGACAAATCAAAGTGAAAGTGGGGGCAAAGTTATTCCATCAGGAGGAGATTGTGACCACAGACTCATGGACCACTGGCCCAATAATACCATTTCCTCAAAAGAACAAGTAAATAAGTAACTAAGAAAATAGGAAGAGTATATGCTGTAATTGACATAGATAGATGAGCCTAACTGATCCTGAAAACTTATGGAGTGGGTCTAGAGGAGGGATGTGAAAATGATCAGAAGGATGGAGCACCTTTCCTACGAGGCCACGCTGAGTGAGTTGGGGTTGACCAGCGTGGAGAAAAGACGACTTCCGGTACCTGAAAGAGGCCTGAAAAAGAAAGCTGGGGAAGGACAGTTTATAAGGGCACATAGTGACAGGACAAAGGGGCATTGGTTTTAAAATAAAGAAGGGTAGATTTAGATCAGGCATTAGGAAGCAGTTCTTTACTGTGAGGGTGGTGAAACAATGGAACAGGATGCCAAGGGAAGTGGTGAAGCTCCGAGCCCTGGAGACATTCAAGGTCAGCTTTGGCTGAAAGCATATGTAGGTCAGGGTCATAAAAGTGTTTAAAAGAGATTCCCCTTGAAATCGCTTCAATCACTAGTTACAGAATCCTGATTTAAGACTCTTTGTGCCTTGGAATGACTAGAAAGCACCTCAATCAAATGAAGACAACAGTACAATTTACTGAGATAGACCCTCTCTCCCTTCCCCTCCCCCACCATCTTCTGAGGTGCCCTAGTCTTGGTCGTGCCGAGTCCTCTTGCTGGTTGGAAAGCCTTTGGAGTCATTGGCCCTCCTCTTTGGGTGCTGCTGGCACTGCCCCGGTGAGCGGGCCCTGCCCTGCACAGGTGCAGAGGGATCTGCCACGGCCTGCCCCAGCTCATGGTGGGGCTCCTCCCGTGCTCTGGGGCTGGGGACAGGAGTTCCCCCCCACCAGGGAGGCAGCAAGGCCAAGGGTGGCCATGGGACTGTACTCCTGCTCCTTGGCAGCACGGGAGTTCCAGAGCTCCGTGTGTTGATGGATTGCCTCACTGCACCAGTCTAGGATGACATGATTGAGCTGCGGCACAAATGTCTCTGTGTTGTCTTCCAGGAAGGGGTTCAGCTCAAAGAGCAAGGCCACCTCATTCAGCCCATAATGGCACAGGTTCAAGATGACAGTGGCCTTAACCACAGCCAAGTCCCTCCAGGCATCCCCTGCAGCACCTCACCCAGCCTCACATCCAGCCAGGTCATCACAGGCTGCAGGAACTGCAAGTGCTCCCAGAAAACCCTCGCCCACAGCTCTGCTGCCCTGATCACTTCATCTTGCAGGCTTCTGCTCCTCCTCCTACTCTTCCTCAATCTCCTGAGACAGTGGACCAGAGGGATCTTCAACAAGTGTCTCCAGATCCTCCTCCCCTGGTCCAATGGAGTTTATTGAGGTGCAGATTGTCTGCCTGCAAAGGGGGCACGTGTCTCTCCTGCCTGTCCAGACTAACACAGCTCAGGCAGAACTGGTGGAGACAGGGAGTCAAATAGGGCATCTTGCTGTTGGTATCATAACAGATGGGGCAGCTCCACTTAGTCTCTGAGGCCATGGCTACTTGTTGCAGCAGGCTGGGGAGCTGCTCCCCCTCACTGGCAGAACACCCTGCAAAATGGATAGAGGCCACAGTAACCCACTACCCAAGAGAGAAGCAAAAAATGCCCAGGCCCCTCAAGAAGGACACCCTGCCAGTTCCCAGAGTCCCATCGCCCCCACCTCACAGCCACCCTGGGGGACGTTTCCCCTCACAACTCACCTCTGCTGCCACAGGCAAGTCCCACAGTGCTCGGCTGCCCAGAACAGGCAGGACCAGGGAATCAATCACAGGGAATGTCTCTGGGATGGCCACCAAGAGCTGCCAATAGCATTCCCCAAAGCACTGCCCAGCACTGTGAGTAGCCTGGCTCGATGCCTTACAGCTCACAGGTGAATGCTCCACACATGTGCAAGAGGACTCCAGGCACGATCCAGACGGGCCCAGGCTCTGCTGGTGTCCAGCGCTATGCAGTGAGGAACATGAGGTCACAGTCTTTTGCTCAGTGATGTCCTGTCCACCTCTTGCTAACATCACATAGGAGCTGTCTGCTCCTACAGTGCTTGCAGAGGTAGTGCTCTGCTGGCGCTAGCACTTGTGCAGAGGATAAAAGGTCACTCCTCCCATGTTCCTTGAATGTCTCCAGGGATGGAGCCTCAACCACCTCCCTGGGGAGCCTATTTCACTGATCCACCACTCTTATGGCAATGAACTTCTGTCTTATTTCTAATCTAAATCATTTCTAATTTGAAACCATTGCCCCTTGTCCTTTCACTACAGGCCTTTGTAAACAGGACCTCTCCAGTCTTTTTATAAGCTCCCTTCAGGTACTGGAAGGTGGCTATAATGTCTCCCTGAAGCCTTCTTTTCACCAGGCCGAACAATCCCAGCTCCCTCAGACTGTCTTCGTAGGAGAGGTGTTCCAGCCCCCTGATCATCTTAGTGGTCCTCCCCTGGACCTGCTCTATCAGGTCCATGTCCTTCCTGTGCTGAGGGTTCCAGAACTGGACACAGTACTCCAGGTGAGGTCTGACTAGGGCAAAGCAGAGCAGAGCAGAGCAGAGAAGAGAAGAGCAGAGCAGAGCAGCAGAATCACCTCTCCCAATGTGCTGGCCACACTTCTCCTGATGCAATTGGCCTTCTTGCCAATTCTTCTGGGCTGCAAGCACACACTGGCTGCTCATGTCCAGCTTCTTGTCTGTCAGCACCCCCAAGTCCTTTTCTGCAGGGCTGCTCTCTATCACCTCATCCCCAAGCTTGTATTCATAGTGAGGACTGTTCTGGCTCAAGTGAAGGACCCTGCACTTGCTCTTGTTCAACCTCATGAGGTTCCCCTGGGCCCACCTCTCCAGTCTGTCCAGGTCCCTCTGGATGACATCTCTTCCCTCTGGTGTATTAACAGCACCACTCAGCTTGGCGTCATCTGTGAACTTGCTGATGATCCACTTGATCCCGCTGTCTATATCACTGATAGAAATGTTAAACAACACAGTCCCCAGCACGGACCCTTGAGGGACACCACTAGTCACTGCTCTCCATCTGGACTTTGAGCCATTGAACGCTACACTCTGAATGTGGCCATCCAGCCAATTCCTTATCCACTGAATGGTCCACCCATCAAATCTGTATCTCTCCAACTTGGCGAGCACGTTGTGGGGGGTTGTGCCAAAAGCCTTGCAGAAGTCCAGATAGATCACATCCATAGGTTGTCCCTTATCCACTGATGCAGTCACTGTCTTAGAAAGCCACTTTGTCAGGCAGGATTTCCCCTTAGTGAAGCCATGCTGCCTGTCCTTGATCACCTCCCTGTCCTTCATGTACTTTATCAGGCCTTCTAGGAGAATCTGCTCCATGATCTTCCCAGGCACAGAGGTGAGGCTGACAGCGTCCTCCTTTCTACCCTTTTTAAAGATAGGTGTAACATGTCCCTTCTTCCAATCACTAGAGACGTCACCTGACTGCCATGACTTCTCAAATATTAGTGAGAGTGGCTTGGGTAGGTACCTGCTGCCATTGCCCTGTATCCCTTAAATTGCAACATTCTGCTGGAAGGAAAGAGGATAGGGAATCCCCTGTATTCTATGTCCTCTCTGTCTGACAGATCTGTCCCAGGGCTGGTAGAGTAGTCTCTCTCAGACTTTACTCATGTCCTCCCAAAACTCTTTCACTTAGCTCAGGAGATCTTCTACCTGATCACTCCTCCCATAGGTGTACTCAGTGTTACCATCAAGTCCTGGCATACCCTTAGATTAGATTAGAGCATACACTGCAGCCTGACACCTGGGAGATAAATTCACAAATTTGTAAATAACCTCTGTGAGAATTGCAATGCTTGAGTGGTTTAACAACATTAAAAAAATAGTGGATTCACTTATTCAAATAGCCACAGTGCTAAGTTGCCCAGCCTTTCTTTTCTAGACAAATGCAAACACATATAAATGATTTTCAAACAGCTTGGTACTGTACATTAGAAGAAAAAACCAAACAAATAAAGACCATAAAAACAAACAAACACACACCATACACAGTCCCCTACATTCCTGCTCTTTGAGCATGTCATAAAGCACCTTGACAACTCATTTATTAAATACCTTCAGGGTTGGTGATTCAACCACCTCACTAGGCAGGCTGTTCCAGTGCCTCGCCATTCTCTCTGTAAAGAACTGTTTCCTAATATCTAATCTAAACCTCCCCTGCTTCAACTTCAGACCATTTCCCCTGGTCTGTCATTTGTAATTAAGGAGAAGAGGCCAAAACCCACCTCTCTACAACCTCCTTTCAGGTAGTTGTAGAGGGCAATGAGGTCTCCTCTCATCTTCCTCTTCTCCAAACTAAACATGCCCAGCTCCCTCAGCCTCTCTTCATATGACTTGTTCTCTAAGCCCCTCACAGGATTGGTAGCTCTCCTCTGGACACGTTCCAGCAGCTCAATGTCTTTCCTATAATGAGGGGCCCATAACTGAACACAGTACTCGAGGTGAGGACTCACAAGTGCTGAGTACAAGGGCACAATAACTTCCCTTCTCCTGCTGACCACACTATTCCTTATACAAGCCAGGATCCTGTTGGCCTTCTTGGGCACCTGGGCCCACTTCTGGCTCATGTTCAGCCAGCTGTCTACCAGCACCCCCAGGTCCTTTTCTGCTGGGCAGCTTTCCAGCCACTCATCCCCAAGCCTGTAGTGCTGCAGGGGGTTGTTGTGACTGAAATGCAGGACTCAGCACTTGGCCTTATTGTGCCTCATACAACTGGCCTTGGCCCATCGATCCAACCTGTCCAAATCCCCCTGAAGAGCCTTCCTACCCTCAATCAGATCAACACTCCCACACAATTTTGTGTCATCTGCAAATTTACTGAGAGTGCTTTCAATCCCCACATCCAAGCCATCAATAAAGATGCTAAACAAGAATGGCCCCAAAACTGATCCATGAGGGACACCACAGATGGCCGGCAGCCAGCTGGATTTCACCCCATTTATCACAACTCTCTGGAAATGGCCAGCCAGACAGTTTTCAACCCAGTGAAGAGTACATTTGCCTATACTATGATTTGTCAGTTTCTCCAGGAGAAACTGACACATCAGACACATGCACCTAGACCAGCAACTGATGCAGTCTTTGAGAAGACTATGCTGCTTGTATCAGGGCCTTGGCTGGGTGTCAGGTGCCCATCAAACTGCTCTATCATTGCCTCCACTCCTCCTCTCAGGTGGACCAGGGGGAAGAAAATAAAATTAAACTCACAGATTAAAACAAAGGCAGTTTAATGAAAAACAAAGCAAAACTGCACACAGAAGCAAAATAAAGCAAAGATTTATTCTCTACTTCCCATCAGCAGGCAGAGTTTGGCCCTTTTCAGGACAGAGGGTTCCAAATGCTTAGCACTGCTCAGAGGACAAGAGGTGCCCCCCCACATCCTTTCCTCCTTTTCCTAGCTTTTATAGTTAAACTGATGTCATATGGTATGGAATATCCATTAGGTCAGTTTGGGCCAGCTGTCCCAGTTGTGTCGCCCCCCTGAGATCTTGTCCACTCCACACTACTGTGGGGGAAAAAAACAGCCTTGGTGCTGTGTGACCCCTGCCCAGCAGCAGCCACAACACGGTTGTGTTATCAGCACCTTTCCAGCTCTCCATGCAAAGCACAGCACTGGGAGGGCTGCTATGGGGCACATTAACTCCAGCTCAGTTAGACCAAATACAGACTCACAATGGTAAAACAGGAGGCTTGACTCCTGAGGGACTCTGCAAACTTCACTGACCACCTCCACCAACACTGCTGGAGAAAATGCAGCCTTGGAAGAAGACGGAGACATACAATGAATATGCAGCATCGTGAAGGCTGTTGGAAAAAATGTCCTATCCTAGTGCCATTAGGTGTCGTAGTTCAGACACAATAATATGTGAGTTCAAGGTAGAAAAGCCAAAGCTCAGGCTGAAGCTAAAAAACCCAAGCCAAATCACAAAGCTAAAAGCCAAAAACAAAAGCTGAAAGCAGAAAAGCCCAAGCAGAAGCCCCTTTATTCTTTTCCAGCAATCTGTTATCTGTTCAGCACAGCAGGCAAAGCAAGTGTGTCCTTTTTCTGTAGGCTACATTTTGTTGTCTCCTTTTTCCAACTCCTTTTTGGACAAGTTATAGTGCGCCTGGTATCTAACAACATTAGCAGAATACTTGCATTCTCTTATTACTTGTTTCTTCTCATTATTTTGTTCATCTTCCCCTTATCTCTCAGCCTACGCACCTTTCTCATCTCATTTCTTTAGCCAGGGCCTGAGAACTCCCCAGTCTTACTAAAACTTCCCACAATTAGGCTAGTTAGACTAGTCTAGTTCAATCCTGCAATGCTGAGCACAGAGTAAGGATGTTCATTAAGGCTTGTACCACACCACCTTTTAAATGCCACCAATGATTGATCTCATTGCATCATAATGTCCACTAATAAATAACCCTACAGTGTGAAAAGCAGAACATGATACTTTTTGCTGCTTTCCTTGTTCTACATTGCTTTCATTCCACGTATTCTTGTGCCTATAGACTCAGTTGATACAGCTTTCTACTGCATGCTAACAGATGTGGATGGGAAAGATTTAAGAAATAAATACAAAGAAAACTAGAAGGAAACCTATACCAAAAAATATTTAAAGTAGAAAGGCAGCACCTGAAATATATACTGCACTCACCCACCCTAAATTAATGAATGAATGAAGTGACCAGACATACTGAGAAACAAAGGAAGAAGAACAATTCAGCCCAGTTCAAAGTATGCAGATGGACATATGGCCTATAAATCCTCTCTTTCTTGTTTTTCTGTAGATAACTTCGCTGAATATCAGAAAGTTCAGAGACTATGTCTAGTTTAAACCTTTTAAAAGTAGACTCAGCTTTGTGCTGTGAAAGACATAACCCACTGTAGGTAGGGTGCTTGGCATAACCCTGCATGTCCTCTCATCTCAGAACACAAATTAGCCTCAGGGGTGAGAACTAAGCCTCACCAGGAACAAGCCTTCTCAGACCTATGAAAGATTACAAAAACACATGTATGTCTTTATATGTATGTCTTCAAAATGCAGTTAGCTGCAGAGCAAATAAAGGTAAGGAAGTACTAAATTTCTGTTTTATGACAATATAGTAACTCCATTCAAGTAAACTGGCATCAAACCATCATAAGTGTGAGAAGCTACATAGTCTTCATAGTGTTCTTCAGTTTCCAAAAAAAAAACCAAACCAACAATTGTTCATAATTAAGATAACTTTTTCCCCCCTCTTCTTTCTTGTAGTTCTCTCACTGGAATCCACTGAATATAATCAGCACAACACGTTTATGATTCAAAATTTCATAAATCGTAGAATGGCCTAGGTCAGACACAAAAGAGTTTGTCCTCTTTAAGAAAACAGTTAAAAATTCATGGTATAACCGATAAAATATATTTTAAAAGTTGCATCCCATGTCTTTTCAAATGGCACAAGTGTTGATTTTTTGTTATTAGAAGTGTTTTTTGGGCATTGTGGTTGTTTATTTCTTTGTTTGTTTATTATCTTCGTGTGTATGTGGGCGAGGGAGTAGTTAGCATGAAAAAGACAGGAGAAAAAAAAAAAAAAAAAAAGAAAGAAAATCTACTCCAGCTTCCTCAGGGAGAATATTTATGTTGATGAACAAGTCATGTAACATCCTTATATCTCAGATACAGTCTCTGAAAAATAGCTTTTGACATAGAACTTCACAGACAATTACGAAGTCTTATTAATTTTTTAAACTCTTTGAGATATTTGTATGAAAGATGGTATTTGATTGCCCAGTACATTAGAGTTCACACTGCCTGCCCCATACCAGGAAGCAAAAATATCTTAAATGCCCAAAACAGAGTAAAAAAAATGCTCCTGTCTCTCTTGTGTACTGCTTTCTGACTTTTTACATAAGAAAGAAAATATGTTCTACAGAATTTAGCTGTGGGAGCTACAGTCTCAAGGAGCATGACAGTAAAATTTGTAACAAGAACAGGCATTCCCCAATTTCTTAAGGTAGTAGCTTTGTGTAGTTACCTTTCACATTACCGTCAACAACAGCTAACATTTACAATATTGCACTGAGTAGTGGAGGAAAGTAGTAACAATGCTTTGTATTAAGGGTTCTGGTTTTAATCTAAGAATCTCCTCCACTTGCTTTATCCTAGAGATATAGCCGGGGATTACTGAGGGAATACCAAATAGAATACTTTCATGATAAAGGTAACTGGATGTCTCCAGCTCCTGTTGCCCTTTCATAATATCTGTTGAATATAATACCTGAATTTCACATGTTGGATGGGTGCCTAGATATTTATGTAAAGTGTTTGCCTGTAATACTGAAAGGGAACCTACATTTGTATTGCCTTATGCCTGCCCTGAGGGTTGATCCATTCTTCCTCACATTGTAAATTTTTTGCACTTTTTGATCTCAATAGTAATGAGAAGATGAAAAACCTCCAGTTTCACAGCTAAACCAGAAGTGTTGCGGGGAAAACAAGCAAACAAACAGCCCCTCCCCAATCCTAAAATAACCTTTTTCGGTGCTTATGTGAAAACAACATATGGCTATACTGGATTCTGAATCAAGAGTTTGGACAGGTATTACCTTAAATTTTATATATATAAAGAGAGAGGGGTATTTGTATAGAAGGGAAAACCGAACAACAAATGTAAAATCTGTAAACTTTGAAACAGCAATATGTAACAGACACAGATGGCCACCCTTCCTTCCGATGGCCAGCAGGGTCCGCTGGGAATGCAGTTGAAAAGGGTGCGGTGGGGGTGCAGGGAAGAAAACAAGAGAGAGATTTGAAAATCCTGGCTCTGGTTCACTGTGTACAGGAGAGAAATAGGGTTCCAGGGGATCAAAGTGTCAGACGAACCCAAAAATACACAGCTGGCAGAGGTGCTCTGGGGAATCGTGGTGATGAAAACTGGTTGGAGAAGTTCAGGCTGAGAAGATGAAAACAGGCTTGTAATCAGCAGCTTCCTTCCTCCCCAGTTCACTCTGAAAAGTAGAGAGAGCTTCCTGAAAGCACTCCTCTTCCATTTCTGTCTATGTGCATGTCCATGCTGCCCCCGACACCAACTTGGCCTGGCCCTGTCCCCACAGGCAGGGAAAAAAAAAAAAGTGGGTTTTTTTTAAAGGGGACTCACTACCCCTTGACATTATCCATCCATAAAACATATCCTTTTTTCCTTTTCCTTTTTTGATCCTCACCCACAGGCTAAAATAAAAACATATCAACTATATACATACATGACAATCTAGATACAGAATAACAGTGTTGACTGTGTGTTTAGGCAATGGTTAGGTTTCCATGAGGCACACATTATGTTTTCCCATCTTTTTGCATTTTCCACCATGTACAGCCAGGCCCTTGAGCAAGACAATCTCACAAATGGGCTTCTCTTTGCTAGAGTCAGGGTTGATCCAAACAGTTTTTTCCTAACATACCCCTGAGATGCACTGCCAGGACCCTATCACCATCTGTGATGTGAAGGGATTCTGACTGGGCAGGGCCAGCTCAGTTGACAGAACCTCTGATATTGACAAGCCATGTGGCTTCAGCCAGGTGCTGGTCCCAGTTCCTGAATGTCCTTCCACCCAAAGCCTTTAAAGTGGTCTTGAGCAGCCCATTACACCTCTCCACTTTTCTGGCAGCTGGTGCATGGTAGGGAATGTGAAACACCCATTCAATCCCATGCTCCGTGGCCCAGGTGTCAACTAGGTTGTTTTTGAAATGAGTCCCACTGTCCGACTCAATCCACTCTGGGGTGTCATGTCACCACAGGATTTGTTTCTAAAGACCCACAATGGTATTACAGGCAGTAGCATGAGGCATAGGGTAGGTCTCCAGTCAGCCACTGGTTGCCTCCACCATGGTAAGCACATAGTGTTTACCCTGGCAGGTCCGTTGGAGAGCGATATAGTCAATCTGCCAGGCCCCTCCATATCAGTATTTAGTCCACTTCCCACCATACCACAGGGGCTTCACTTTCTTGACCTGCTTAATTGAAGCACACGTCTCACATACATGGATGACTTGGGAAAAAAATGTCCATAGCTAGGTCCACCTCTCGATCTCATGCCCATAGGTAGCATCTCTATCTTAGTGACCTGAAGCATCATGGGCCCATCAAGCTAAAAACAACTCCCCCTTGTGCTGCCAGTCCAAGTCCACCTGTGACACGTGTACCTGGTGGCCCAATCTACCTGGGCATTGTTACAGTTTTCTTCGTTGGTCCAGCTTTTAGGCACTGAGCATCCACATGTCAGACTCTGACAATTAGCTTTCCTGTCCTGGCAGCGATGTTTTGCCAGACTTCAGCAGCCCAGATGGGTCTCTTTCTTGCTGTTTGGTGGAGACATAGTTGTTAATTCGTTAATCACCTCTGTTGGGATTTGATGGCGTCCATCCTGCCACTTGACTCCCAGGAACTGGATCTCTTTGGCAGGACCTTTGGCTTTACTCTGCTTGATGGCAAAACCAGCTTTCAGGAGAATCTGCACAATCTTCTCCCCCTTCTCAAAGACTTCTCCTGCTGTGTTCCCCCACACAATGATGTCATCAATATACTGCAGGTGTTCAGAAGCCTCACCTCCCTCCAGCGTATCCTGGATCAGTCTGGTGGGGCTGTGTTTCTACCCCTGAGTCAGATGATTCCAGATGTACTGCATGCCTCTCCAGGTGAAGGCAAACTGCGGCCTGCACGGTACTGCTAGGGGAATGGAAAAGAATGCATTGGCAATGTGAATGGTGGCATACCATTTGGCTGCTTTGGACTCCAGCTCATACTGAAGCTCCAGCATATTGGGTACAGTAGCACTCAGCACTGCAAGTCACTTAATTCAAACCATGGTAGTCAACAGTCAGTCTCAGTTCCCCGTCAGACTTACACACTGGCCAAATGGGGGGTGTTGATAGGTGAGTGGGTTTTGCTGACCACCCCTTGGCTTTCCAGCTCACGAATCATGTTATGGATGGGAATCACAGCATCTCAGTTTGTGTGATATTGCCGGTGGTGCATGGTCTTAGTGACAATAGGCACCTGCTGTTCTTCAGCTTTCAACCGTCCCACAAAAGAGGGCTTTTCTGAGAGACCAGGAAATGCATTAAATGGTTTTAGTCCATCTGTCTCTACCACGGGTATTCCAAATGCCCATTTATGTCCTTTTGGGTCTTTGAAGTACACATTTCTTAGAAAGTCAATTCCCAGAATACATGGGGCATCTGGCCCAGTCACAATAGAATGTCCCTCTCCTGGTCAAGCTCACTTCAGCCTCCACCACAGTCAACTCTTGGGAGCCTCCTGTCACTCCAGCAATAGAAATAACTTCAG
>JAOEGS010102610.1:0-12130 GCA_025447755.1 Corythornis vintsioides
AAACAAGCAAAAAGTAATTTGGAGACTTATAAAACTTAAAGCAAAAGAAATGTCCATTTATCAACATTCTTGCTATAAATTGTGACAGTTTTATCATTTAATCCATACTGTTATTCTCATTGCTCATATGTCTTAGGTAAATTTTGAGGGAAAAAGATCCAACAGTAAAAGACTTGAAAATTATTTTAGGGGAATTTAATTCTTATGCAGCCTACTCTGGTTGTATCTCAAATCCTCAGATGCTGTTGAAATTCAAAAGCTTCTCAAAATAAAACCAGTTTGGAAATGGAATTAATGGCCTTCCTTTTCACTCTTACTCTTTCCTGTCTCTCACTCAGCCAACTGTCTGTACCAGAATCAATAGGCATATGCTTAGAAAATATTACAATTAAATTTGTTCTGAGCATTTACTTATGTTTCAGCAGCTTCATTGACTTCTGAGCTTGGAAACATTTTACATTTTCTACTATATTACTGGCATAAATGTTGACTTTGCTAAGCTTATTTTTCAGCCTCAAAAGCATATTTAATCTTGTGATTAAGAGCAAGCACACCAGGTGAACAGCATGTAAATTTTTAGGATCCTGTTTGCCTTATGAGGAGAGTGAATTTTTACTACAGATTTAGTGTGGCAACACAAATCCAGAGTTACAGCATTGAGGAATATTTGTCAAAATTAAGAAACACAAAGCAATGGATCCATCCTTACCTTCTTCTTTTGTGCAACTAGGTATGGTAACACCAAGATAAATTCAGAGAAATCAGACATGGCAGATAAACAATATAGCAGTAAATGATGTTTTTACACACTGAGTGTAGCAGAAAGGCAAGGATGAAACAAAAAAGCCAAAACTATACTGGACAGTGAAATTTAAGACATTAAGTGGACTTGTTTAGTTTACTTATTGCAACTTCTCCACCTTTTACCCCAGACTCTATATGATTTGCACCATATTCACATATACTTAATTAATGCATAATTTACCCACTCACATATGTTCTTTTTATATGTTAATTATTTTTGTTATTATATTGCCCAAGGTTTCTAGCTAAAAACTGCATGGACATCATGCCAGGTTCTTAGAGCATTTGCTGTAGTATACTGTGTAGATACAAAGAAATTCAACAGATTTACTGGTGTGAGATTAAGAACCACAGTTTGGATGTGTTCTCAAGAAAGGAGTCTGAAATGTTTAGACAAAGACTTAATAGGAGGCTCTGAAGAGTCCCGAGTCAAAAAAAAAAAAGACCAAAAAAAATCTGTATTATTGGCTTGACAGACAAGATGGTAACTGAGAAAACAAACAGTAAGGATGGTTTAAAAGGGAAGCCCCTTTTCAACCATGCCCATCTTGAGCTGCTATTGTAGTATTTGGCATACAGATATAAATCTGAGTCAGCAGTGCAGAGGTGCCAATTGTATTTATTTGAGTATAGGACTGTAGATGTGATGTGTAAATGGAGAGATGGATCTGAACTAAAACTCCTTAGGATTTTGGCAGAAACCAGATGAGGATGCTTTAAAGGATGAATGAAAAATTAAGGAGTTAGGAGGAAAACAAGCAAAGAATGGAGCCAAAGAGACAACATATGATGAGATATAATAAGATAAAAACTGACAGTGTGAGAGGAGAAAGAACTGGCTAAAAGAAAATCATTAGATGACTTGGGGAGAGTGGTTTCAGCTAACAAGAAGGTCAGAAACCAGACTGGAGGGGTTTGTAATAGCACTGAAGATCAGATTTGTTTAGCACAACAGAATGAAAATGCATAAATAGCAGAAGTGATCGTTGACAAAGATTGGAAAGCAACAGAGAGGGAAATAGAGTCATGATGGTTTTCTAAGGTTTGAAAACATTGAAAAAGAGTAATAAACTGTAATACAGAATAACAGAATGGTTATGGTTGGAAAATACCAGATACCTTGGCTGTCCTGCACTTGCCATGTGAGGTCACTCAAGATGAACCTCTCCATAATTTTTCCGAGTACCAGTGTCAGGTTGACAGGCCTGGAGTGTCCTGGATGCTCCTTCTGGCCCTTCTTGTAGATGAGTGTCACAATGGCAAGCCTCCAGTCTTCTGGGACCTGCCCTGTTATCCAAGGAGTTTTGATAAATGATGGAGAGAGGTTGGTGAGCCTCTGTCTCCTTCAGTACTCTAGGGTGGATCCCATCTGTCCTCACGGACTTTTGTGGATGTCCAGGTGCTGTAGCGTACTGGGCCTTCTGCTCCCCTCAGAAGGGAATCTCCTATGACAATGACCTGCCTTTTATGGGTTTTTAGGAGCAGCACTAAACACCCTGGAGGGACCTTTATTCAACATCTTCATTCCTCTGGTCCTCCAGTTTCAGAATCCCATGCCTGTTGTGTAAGGGCAACTGGGAAGTCAGGGGAGTCAGGGAGGGGATTCATCTGCTTCCCCATGCAGGGACCTGTTTCCATTCCCCTGTCTCTTAGTCCCCTCCTTCTGCCTGGTGACAAGAGGGAAGAGGATCCTCTGCTTCTTGGGGAGCCTCCAGCTGCTGCCTTTGCCTCAGGCTGTGAGTCCACCCTGTTTATCTCCCTCTCACACTCCCACATACTTCCCAATCTCTCCTCTTTCTACTCTGCCACCCTCACCTGCTCACCTGACACACAGGGATGTCTCTGCTGGCTCAGACATTCCATGCAGCCCGGGACCTGTGCCTCTGAGGCAGCTCCATCTGGGTGACCACATTCTTTTTGGGCATGGATTTGGCCTGAGTGGAAACCATGTTGGAGCTTTCTTCTGGGAAGGGGATGACTTCCAGTTTAGCCAGCCTCCGGGCCTGCTGGCACATACTACCTGTACCAGCTGCTGCACCATTGCCCTTCTGCTGTGCCACACCATGTTTGCCCCCTCTGGTCATCACACTCATTCCAGGCAGGGGTGGCAGCCATTGATCTGGCAACGCCCAGATCTCGACCACTGCTCACACAAGAGCTACTGCTTCCTCAGGGATCCCCCTCTCCCCTGTCATTTCCCTACCAGAGGGAAACCTTTGGGAGACAAAAAGCAAGGATGGAGTATTGTGGAATGCAAAGCCTCTGACTTTGAATGGAGAGATTCAAAGCAGTATGATGCTCCAAGCAACTTGATCTAGCTTTAAAGCTGTCTCTACTTTGAGAAAGATGATGGACTAGATGACCTTCAGAGAGCTGTTCCAGCCTGAATTACTGTGTGACTCTGTGTGAGGACAGAAGAGAGGGAGATAAACTGCAGAGATGGAATAATTTCAGAGTTTATCAGTTTGGGTGTGTGTGTGAAGGAATCACCAGGATTTTCATGTAGCTTGATGTACAACCTGGGGCCTTAGGAACAAATTTCAAAGGTACTTTCAAATCTGAAAGTGCAGTGAAGTATCTAGTGGTATTTCCAGGAGTGCTTGTATCTAAGTCTCATCAATGGAGATGAGATTTCCTATATAAGCAGCTTAGCACTCTGGGCCCTTTACAAAACCCCAGTCAGTACTGTACATGTCTCAAAGAATGTAAACCACCTTTGAAATCTGACCTCAAGATACCAAGACAAGAGGATCCAAATCAAAAACTTCAGGAAACTGAAGGGAAAGATAAACGTAAATTACAATTCAATAGTTATACTTCATATCAGAAGTCACCCTACTCATGTTTTAATGGTTACTAATTAGTAGGAGACGTATAAATACGTTGGGATAATTTTACCATAGTTGTAAGCAAAATATTTCTGGAAGCCTCTGATCTTTGTAGTATAAAATATTATATATATATATATACACTTTATTTTATTTTATTTTATTTTATTTTATTTTATTTTATTTTAAGAAGATGAAACATTTGTATGTTAAAGACCATATTCTGAACTACTAGTATAAATGGAGGTCACATCCACCCTAGGCCACCCCAACTATGAAGCCAAACAGAACAACATAAGCATGTTGAGTACAGGCACGGTCAGAGCACAGATTAGTTCCTCTCTTACAGCATCCAGATAATTCCTCCTGAGTTAAGAATATGTCATTCAGATCAAAGAACTATTTCACACACCTCAGAGACTCCTGCTGTGAAAACAGATGCATAAACATGCCTGTCCATCAAGTAGTTATACATTTGTACTGTATTTAACTGGTACTACCTGTCAGCTTCTCATTGGTGTATGAGCTCTCAACACCTCACCACCTTCATGCAGCCAAAAAGTTAATCTACACTGACTTGTGGCATGTAGGTGAAAGGAGAAGAAAGCTGTGCTGCACAGAGTAATGGGCTGCAGGAAACCAGATTGAAATTAAAAAAGCAGGGTAAAAGGTAATTCTGGAGGAACAGGAGCAGTAGTGAAATAAAAGCAGTGGCAAATAGCTGTTAGAAGCTCTAAAGTAATACAAACCATGAACATATAATTTGGCAGGGAGGGGACAGGGGGAGGAAGGGACATAATAAAACATGTCAGAAGTTTGCAAGCAAAGGTTTGCAGTTGTACTAGGTTTAACACTTCCCAATCCATCTGTGATACTAATATGAGACATACCATCAATGACAGTACTTATACAAACCACAGTACTTGTACTTGAGTGTAATCAATGTTTTTCTTCTCTCTATGGTATCTAAGGTCTAGTTTTATCTAGCAGAATCTGTCTGGATTCAAGAGAATCAAATGAAGTGTAATGAGCAGAAGAAAGAAAGAAATAGCAGGAATGCCTAAGTTGGGAGAAGACATGGTAAGCAGCTAAACAGGACTAGAGAAGTTTTCCCAGAATAGGGTCAGGTATCAAGTACCAGTCACAGGTACATCACTTCTGCTTCCCCTCTTTAGATTCCAGTCAAAATTTTGAGCAAAGCAAATGAAACACATGCAAAGTTGCCCTTCAGTGAACAGATGTTCCATTCTGAAATGTACAATTACATTTACATGAAGAGAGTTCTGATCAGTTCCTTACTGTCCAAAGGAAAATGAGGTGGCAGAGAGAAAAGACAGAGGAAGAGGAAGATTTAACAGAAGTATTTGAAACAGGCATGCAAAGAGACAAGCAATGGATGGTTAGAGGCACAGAAACTGAAAAAAAAACCCTTCATGATGGTATTGTGTCTGGAGAGCCTGTGGGAACAACAAAGACTAAAGCCTGGCAATGGAGTCCCAGAGGAAAGAGGGATGAAGACATAGAGACACTGACTGCAGAAAGGCACTGAAGACAAAGAGGTAAAGAACAAGTATTTGGCCTATGTTCAGGGTTAAAAAAAGAACAACACAGGACAAGAAGCCAGTGAGGCAGTAAAACCTAGAACTGTTGTGCTAAGGATATAAGATTGGGTTATACTCAAGAGTTATAAGAGACAGAGGGAAAAGAGGTAAAAAAGGTCATTGACAACTGAGCAGAGAATCAATAATGACTAAAAAAAAACTTCTGGGGCTTTTGGGAAACAAATTTCAGTTTCTCACAATTTCTGTGCCATCAGTAAATATCTGTGAAGTCTTATGGCAATGAAAAAATATCTTTTATCTTAGTCTCAGCAGCAGTTTTAAAAGAATATTATTCCATTAATCTCCTTTAACAGAAGAATGGTACAACACGGTGTGGGGGATTTTAACATTCCAAGGTTGGGACCTTCATATGGGGGTTAAGATATTCTTAGGAGTTTACATTTTTTTAAATAAGTGTATTATCTTCCCCTCAGTCTCTGTGTCTCTCTCTGGCTTGCTCTCTCTTTCTCAATTATTTTTGAAATAACTTTTTCACCATGAGTAAATCAACGACAAAAGTGTCAGTATGTAATCTAATTTTCCCCAGACTTGTGAATGGGTATCATGCTAGAGACTAATGGCATGACTCACACAAGCTTTCCCAGAATACCCCTGCCTCATACAGTGCACAAGATGGCCTTGTTGTAACCATGAATCAGAGCTGTGTACTGAGGAAGGTTCATTTGGTGGAGATTTTGAATAAATGAACTAAAAAAATGGAGCAGTACTGCAGGAAAGGATGGTTAAGGTAATTGGATGTCAGCCTAAAAGTAGGATTTTATCTTTTCTTGTCATAAAGTTCCCATTTTAATAATTCTAACCAGGTTTTTAGAGGTGGTCACTTAAAGTATATTCTACATTTTCTATGTAACACACTGAGGTGAGGCATTTGAATCTGCAGAAGTGATGAATTCTCAGACACAGCTGGAAACAGGAAGATCTGACTTGGAAAAATTTTATGTGACAGTAAGGAGAAAAAGCTTTTGGACACCAGTGCTTCAGGCTGGTCTCCTAGATTAGTGGCACCTTTTGAACACAGTTTCTCTGGGACTTGATTTCATAAAACAGAAATCACATTGTCACCTGATCTCAGTGGCCTGCCATAGAGTTCATTTAATGTTTGCTCATCACTTAGATGATATAGTGATGATTAACAGGAAAATCCAATAAGGAAATTAATAGTAATTAATAGTTTTGTCTTCAGAGCAGGGCTTAAATACTCTGTAGTAAACAAGGTATGGGGCCACAAAGAGAAAATGTCAAGAAAAAAAATTAAATTGAATAGCTGTTCATTAAGTGACTACCATATATTGTGTAAACTGAATCAGGAAAAGGTCTTGTAAAAAAAATAGCATGTGATCATGTAATTACAAGTCATCATAATGCATAGGCATGGGGGAGATTAAATTAACTTCCCCTAGAAAAGTTAATTCTGGCATGTATTAGCTTTGGAGTGTTTGGACTACTGAACGTAGACTTTTTCAATATATAATATGAAATAAGTGAAGATCTTGCTAGATCCAATTAAAAGACATATATTAACCATATCTATTTTATTCATCTAGTTCAAAACAGAGTTTACTGTTTGTTACTGGAATGAGTTATAACAACTGGACTATGGGAATGACTAATTACCAGTTATTCCTATTTTCTACAAGAAATTTGAGTCCACATTTTAGTTAAAATATTCCCTTAGCACCATAAACATTAAAAGAGGCAGGTAAAAGTATAGAGACTCCACTTTTTCATCTGCTCCAGCCCAGCAGTTCCTGCTGCCTACAAATATCACTTGAATCAAACTGCAAGAGTTCAACAAGAAATTTAGGACCAATTCTCACAAGTAAAGAGAATATTCAGTTTCCATTAACTTCAATGTATTTCTCAGGGCTCCAGAAAGTCAGACTTCTAATAAACATATAAAAAGGAGGTGAAGAGTTGTCAGCCTCAGGGAATAGCCATCATCACTAAGAGAGTTCCCCTAATAGGGTCTGTATACTTATCAGTTACTTAATACATATTCAAAAAATCAGGATAATAATGTAGATTCCATCTGACCCTGAAGAGTTTTCTCTTAAGAATTAACCATTTATTTTTTTCAACTCACAATCAACTCTTCTTTAAGAAAGCACAGGTTATTTGAACTTTGTAAAATGGATTTAAATATTTGGCTATTTGCTAGTAGTCACAGAGGAAGAACAAAATGCCCAGAAATGCAAGCTCACATTTAACAGATTTCATTAAATACTTCAATGGATTATTTACTTAACACATGTTGATTTTCAAACAGTTTGGACTCTTCATTTCCATGGCAACTCTTCTGTACATACCCTTAGATGTCCATCTTTACCTACCACCTTCTAAAACTGGAACTTTAATTCAAATACTTTTAGTTTCAGTATTCTATAGAATCCAGAAGAAGCCCTCTCTTAACAAGACACCATTAATAAAATACTTTTAAACTGTATAGGCCAGGATAGGTTGGTAGTATTTCTTTGCCATATGTAGAGTTTACACCACTGCAGACAATACAGGGATCACAAAGAGTGTTATTACAAAAAAAAAAAGCAATCTGAAGATTAAATTTGGACACATACAACCTAGAACTAAACTAGTTCTAAGTTCTTTTTGACCTAAACTAGGTCAAAACACCCAATGTAGTAATTGAATATATAGCCTGTAGTTAGTGCAGCCTAGAAAGAGATTCAGCAGACCAGTCACCTCCTGTCCAAACTCCACTGCCTAAGAAGGGAGAAAGATATCTGGATGTAGACACCTGGCTTTTAACATCTTAACCTTGAAGAAAATATCACAGCAAATCTTGAAACCACTTTTAGGTTTTCTTACACATACTAGGAAAAAGATGCTGAGACAAATAGCCAGTAGGATGGCTAAGAAATGTGGAGCCAAAACATCTGGATTTTGATCATCCTTGCTCAAACACACAACAAACCTAATCAAACCCTCACCTCCTCTTTTTCACTGATGAGACTCTTGCTCATGAAAACCACAGGCTCCTTGTCTACATCTGGGTAGATATCTGTGTATCTTATTAATCACATGTCTTCTATTTGAAATAGTCTGACAATTAGGAAGATCTATGTCACTTATTTCAGCATATGAAATCAGAGTTCATACCTTGTTCTGAGTTCATTCCTTGCTTTCATTTGCACTCAGACATCTGACCCATCACATTTGTAATACATGGCTACACACACATTTAAAGTAAAATCTGTTTTAAAATAATCTTTTTTTTTTTTTTTTTTTTTCTAGTGTGCACTGCATGGATTCCTATGGCTCAAAGTAATGATGAGCCCTGATAATGAACAGAAAAGTTATATAAAAGATTTTGCATTTCTAATCTCTTATATATATAAGATTGTCTCAGCAGGTACTTCAGAACATGCACTGGGTACACATGTTCATAAACTTTGGGAGGTTAAGTACCTGTCTCCCCCACATCCTTTACCTCTCAGACTTAGATTCTTTGGTTTTGCATTCATAATCAAATTTTAAGTTCTTGTTACCATGGAAATACTTTTTCACCCTGAAAATTTTATCACATGGGGCCTTTCTCTGGGTGTCTACAAACTACATCATTCCTCTGCCATAATTACAATCCCTTATATCTTAGCAACTTTTAGATATCTTACACAATATACATTCAGCTGCAGGTTTACAAAGGGCTACAGTGGCAGAAATCTTTCAAATTTAAATACAATATTTAAAATGCAAATAAAATTTCACACCTGCTTTTTAAACTGCTTTTCACTCTGCCTTTGTATTTCAAGTTCAGCCAGACATTTTATTGCATTGATCTTATTTTACACACCAAACACAAAACACTATTTTGATGGTTCTAACAATTTCACAGTGCATTTTGAAGTTCAAGTTCACTTAGCATAATTCTGGTGCTTCTGTCTTTAAAATTAAATGCAATTGCTTAACAGCCACTTGGATCTTATCTAAATTGTTTAATTGTTTTTAGGCTGATGAAACAAACATGTTCTTTAGCTATGAATCTACTTTTACCTTTAATAGTAAGATAAACTTATTTTAGGGCATTTGCACTTGCAAAACAATTTTTATTGCTGCAGACACATTTGAAACTACTAGAAATGAAGACAGCTAAACACTATGAATTCTGAAAGGGAGGGGAAAGGAGGTAGAGGTATTTAGTCAACATTTGCATGTGATTCAACTTAATTTCATGTTTTTATCTGTGAAATCCATTGTAGTTCTCCTCCCACTTACTTTTGAAAAATATGCCATCTATTATGTGGTAAAATACAGATTTTAGCCAAAAGACATCACTACCTGCACACAGGTAATCTGTTGCTGAGCAGAAATTAGAACACTGGTCTTCTAACTGAAGTTTCTTGCTTATCCTCAGACAGTTCTACAGGCTCTATTTCTGAAGCCTGGGGAGGTTTTGAATTTATTTACTGAAGTGCATTTGAGATTATTTTTGGCATCTTTACACTGGGTCATGAAACAGCATGTTTTGGCACCTGCTAGCCTCACTAGCAATCTGCTTACTCCAGGCTGTCATCCTTGTGCTACTCCTGGGTATGCATCTGACAAAAGTCTTGCAGGTTTGCCTGGATCTGCAGTTTTCCAAACAATGGGAGAATAACAGCATATGAAAAAGCAGCATTGGTGTTCATGTGGTTTAGCTGGGTCTCATTGATTTTGCATTTTCAATCTATCATAAACAATGATATTCAGTCCCGTATGTTCCATTTCATTGGTTATGGTTGACACTTAGAGCAAACACAACCAAATTAAGCAGAGATCCTCTTTTGCAAAACTCATTTGTTAGCACTTGAAAATACTCATCATGGGGATTTTCAGGTATATTGCACTAATCACCTCATCTGCTGGGGAGTTTAGTGAAACTCTGGCACCATCAGGAATGATTATGATGGGGAAACAATTTAAATTAGTCTACTAGCCTAAATTAATTGTGTATCTTCACTACTCTGTCTACATGCAGAGATTTTGGGTTGAGAAAAACAGTATCTGGTTCTGAAATAGTTTGCAAAGACCAACCAAAACAATGATGAGATCCTGTACATGCAGATTATGAGCAGAGACTAGGAAAAAAAATTATGGCACTATGGAACCAGTGGAATCACTGATGATAGATGTATCCAAATTACTCATTCACACAATAAAGTCCACTCAGTTTTCACATTTTAAAATATTAAATATTAAAAAGTGAGAGTGAATTTTATGTATTTATTTATTACCTCATCACTATATGAACATGCATCCCAGTACAGTAAAACCAGAAGCTCTGAAGGAAAACTTACTTCTTGAAGAGTAGCAAATTATCCTCTGACTTTGAGCTCTGATTTACTGCCTATAGCCCCAGAGTTTGTTTCACTTCAGATGTTTTCAATGTAGGCATCACCATCTAAGCTGATCCCCAGGTTTCCTTTATTCTCACTAGTATGGAATGTGGTATTCCACAGTCTGATTCATCTGACCTATTTAGATGTCTACCTTCCAAAGAGATGAATCATGCCCTAAAAGTGTCTATTTCTCTCTGTTGACTGTAAAGGCAGCCTAGCCAAAGACAATTTAGATATAAAAGATACCTAGACTAAGACAGATTTCCCCCCAAAAGCCATGACAGGAAGCAGAAGAGTGAATGCTATCTTCAGCAGTATTTACCTTTGTATGATTTTGAACTAGAAACCCATCAGGGTCATCTGGGGACAATGCTACTGAAAGCTAGTGAGCAGCAAGAGCTGCTCTGTCCCAAGCCACAGTGCAGTAGCTCCCTCTTGAAATCTGCAAGGTCACCATGAAATGGCAGTGCCTACCCCTCTGCACCTTCCCAAAAGTGTGCTTGGAAGAAAAGGAAACTTCTAGAGTGCTCTCTGGACATTTTGGTTGCAGTAACACTGATAAGGACATCCTACAAAGTCCTAAACTGTATTTAGATACAGAAAGGATTGCTGAGTGTAAAAGAATCTGACCATGATTTGTCATCCCACCATGCTTTAAAAACTGTACAGAAAGGTGCTTCATAGCTTTGACTGACTAAAAACCATGAACTAATCAACCATTCTGTTGATTTTAGCTTCTTATTGGATGACTCTCTGGTTTTTATCAAGCATATTCCCATCCTTTGCACTCCTCAGTGCAGTGAAGATTAATGTTTTGCTGAGGAATGTATTTGTTCTGTTCCTCTTTTGTCTCAATGTATGAAAGTCTGTTTTTTAATACGTAGGCTTGTTAATAAAAGCTTTATTTCTACTGTATAAAAAGCATAGCTTGACCTAACTCAACCCCAATCCAAACCCTGTTTGATCAATGAAGCCTTTCTCTTAACTCCACTTGGCTTTTCAAATTAGTCTTCTGTGTCTTCCTTGGCTTCAGAAGAAAGACTTCAGTTAGATATAACAGCTAAGAAACACTTAGTCATTCATCTGAAGTGGAAAAAAAGCAAAATGTGCATAAATGCTAAGATTACTTTTTGTGCCTACCAAAATTTACCACCCAGTTTTCCTAAAGACAAAAGAATCTGTTGAGATCACACAACAAAGCTAAAAGCTGGAAACTGGTCAAAATAAAGCTGTGTGACAGCTCTTCATAGAACTCCAGAGTAGTAGAAAAGGAGGGATTCAGATTCAAGAAGCTGCAAAGATCCAGCAAAAATATTTTTTACCTCTTCTAATCCAATTACTTAATCACTTCCTCGGTGTTTTTTACTACAAAAATTGTCAGCTCTATCATAATTTAAAAAAAAAAAAATAAAAAATGATGTGTATTCCCCTTGGTATGGGATTGGGATTGGCTCCCCCCTCCTGGTCATCAAAAGGGAAGGGTGACCAACAGTTTGGATTGTTCTGTTTAACTGTTCAACATTGCTGTTTCACACTGCTGTTT
>JAOEGS010102612.1:0-12070 GCA_025447755.1 Corythornis vintsioides
ATATAACTATAAATATAATTGTTATAAACTAGATATTGCACTGCTGTGTATTACCCATTTTATAAATGTATGCATAATAAATTGTATACACACACACACACACACACACACACACACAGAAAGAGATAAAATAAATATGTAAGAACTCTTGGCCAAAGTTTATTAGAAAGAAGTGAGAAAAAATAAAAGCCTTGAACCTGGAATACATGGCTGCAGTCACCAAATGAAGTTGTACTAAAAAAAAAAAAAGAATCAAGAAAGACAGATATTCAACTTTTTATTAATTTCCCATTACTCACTTTCTAAACAAAAACTGATCAACAGTGTCAATATCATAGTAATTTGCTTTTACTGTGTTACAAAAAAAACCCCTCTGGTTGCCCAGTTCTGAAGGGGGAGCAGTCCTGGGCTGCCTAGATTACATTGGTTTAAGCATAATGACAGAGAGCAAGAAGTCTCTGTGAGGAGGGAAGCACAGGATTTGTGGATGCATGTTCAGCAGTGCAAGGACAGCTGTGCAAGACAAGTGGATGATCTGTTTCAAAGACTGCCTTTTGTTAGGCAAGATCTTTAGTACTGGATGTAAAAGCTGTAATACCAGATATATCACATAGAACATACTAAATATTATACAATCATTTTGTTTCTAAAACAATGAAAAGGTAATACATATCACTACGATAAAAATTCTGTTCCTCATACAAAGTAAATGTTTTGGGGTTTTTTTATGTATGGGCTTTTTTTGAAACAAACAAACATGAAGTATAATTTAGACTAAGAATTAAGAATTTTAAAACATGTGAAAAGCAGTCTTTTTTAATACTATGGAAAAAAGCAAAATGAACTTGCACCCATAAAAATTAGAACAATGGCCCATGTTACACATTACTGTGGCTCATCACTGTGTCCAGGTGCAGGACAAATGGCTTCATACTTTTTCCTCAAGCCCATCAGGTATATGCGCAGACTGTCTTGATCCAGTCGGGAATTTCTGGCAGTCTGAACCAATCTCATGGCTAAATGGTAAACAGCTCTCTCTCTCATCATCTCAGGAGTGCTCTTCTGCCTGTGCTGCTCTTACAAATATACACATGCATTAAAATACAAAATGATGTCCTACTATTACAATGCTATTAGCTTTTATCAGCATATTTCTGGTCTCCTGATTCTTGGCTTTTATGCTAACTTTATATCCAATAACACTAAGGACTACTTTGAATTGCCACTTAAAAGTTACATTCAGTATGATATTTGTAACTGGTTTGAGAAATACAATTTTTATTGAAATCTGTTTTCATAAAACTATAGGCATTCAGTGCTTATCCTATACCTGTTAAGAAACAGAAAATATATTTGAGTTTTATAAAAACTGTGAATTACAGTACTGTAATCTTCTAGTACGTACCAAAATTTGTTTTGCAATATGATTTGTGATTTCCTTTGCATCCAAAATTACAGATGATGGTAGGGAGGAAACTTCTGCAGCTTTTAATCCTAAACATATAAAACACAAAGCAGGATTTTTTTTTTTTAACAGAAGCTTTTGGTTTTATTAAAATAATTTTAATATAAATTTTCTCTTGACTGTGTCTTTTTTTTTTTAAACAATATGGTTTTGAGAGTTATAAAGTAAAATGTCTCCTTCATTATAATGCTATCTCTAAGATACACTTCCACGTGAAATTACTGTTGGTAATGGGCAGGATGGAACACATCAGGGGTTAAAGTTAAAAAAGGTGTTAACAGCTTTCTTGGATTTTTTTTTTTTTTGGTTTGTTGGGGTTTTTTTTCAATTTGGCAGGATAGAAAATACTGAGGTTGAGCTAAATATGCTCTCCATTAAATCCAGGCACCCAGTGGACGTGGATGTCCATGTTCCAACTTCTACTCTGTTGCCAGCAGCCAAACTGACAGATAGTCATGGTAAGAAAGAGATGTAAAATATTTTTTTCTGCCCTACCATGACTTCTTTTTAAATTATTCCTTTGCCTGTGGCCCTGGCTGTTCTATGGACATTCTGTGTTTCATCATGTTAAAAAAGACAAAGGGTCAAGAACAAACATTGCACTGTTTCTCAGAAGGTAGTTTTGCTCAGGCAAGGTAAAGCCAAGAAAAAAGCACTGAGTTACAGAAGGTCTCCTGTTCTCTGAAAATACACCTCTAATCATGCATTTTTTTTCCTCAGTTAGTGTTGTTGCAGCATCCAGAATTGAACTTGTGCTGCCAAAGGTAAAGAAACTTATTTTGAAATTTTGATAATGTTTTAAGTCCAGGAAATTGAAACTTGACAGGAATAATTTATAATCTTCAGTTACCACTAGCTTGCAAAAATCTCATGTGGCTAATTTTCTAGTGATTAAATGTCACCAAAATTAAGGATCTGACTTCAGAATCTAATATTTGGAAACACAGGAGTTTCTGGAACTCCTGAAAACAGGTATCTATGCCACTCATTCATATTGACTCATAATCCATCAATCTAGATGGTCTTCAGCATGATTTATTCTCAAGTTAAAAGACAAGTAAAGCCACTTTCCTGAGAACACTAATGCTTTATTGGAACCTTTCAAAATTGTCATAGGCTGATACACAGTGCAATTCCTGCCCTTTTTTAAAGGAACTTGATTCCTTTTTGCAAATCAAAAAGGGCCAAGGTGGTATGGCAGACACATAAAGAGTTTTCTGTAACACAAACCTAAGCATTCACAGCTTTAAGTGTCTCCAGAATATTCACTTGCTTCCATAAATGGAGATTAAATAGTCTCAAGTACCATGTGCCCAGGACAGCTCATCTAATTCAAACAGGCCAATCAAGTAACTCCCATCATTACTAAAATGTTTTTTTTCAACTATGAAAATGCACGTAAGTTCTTCACACACCCCTAAACTACTATCTCAATACATGAGTGCTTAAAACACAAGCATCTGTAAAATATATAAAATAAGATCTGCAGTTACTCTACGAGAGAGATACAAACAGAAATCTGTCAGCAGAAAAATGCTGTTACATGTCTGTAACCAAAATAGTATAATCATACAGTCTTTACTAAATTAAAGTCATAGTGAAATCTATTACCATAGTTCTTTTCCTCTGTATATCCTTTAGAGAGTGTATAAGTGTAAGCAATTTTCTCCTTATTTCCAGTATTGCTTCTCACATGCTGTACTTCAAAATGGTAATTTTCCACATTGGGATATAAAGCATCCATATGACACAGTTCCAGGAAATGTGTAGCAAACAATGTAAATGCCTAAATAAGGAAACAAGAAAGTGCTTTGGAAATTATCTTGTAATAAATTACAATAAATAAGAAAAATTAAATAATCTCACAGATGTCCAGGTTTTCCTCCAAAACATTGAAAAACTGTCTTTAAATTACTAAAGCAAAATAAAATCTTTGTGATGAGTTCTACTATTGGCAAGGATCACGGAATCCCAGCATGGTGTGGGTTGGAAGGGATCTCTGGAGATAATCTAGTCCAACCACCCTGCTAAAGCAGGTTCTAGAGCAGGTTGCATAAGGTATCTTTTCCAAGTGGGAATTCTTCCACTCCTTTCTCAGTAGAAGGAAATTAGTACCAGAACTAACAGGACCTCCATGATGCTTACAAAATATGACTAGGGTTAATCTGAACGATTGACAAATGGTTGCCTTAATACTCTCCAGACATGTTTTGCCAAATGTACAAGAAACAAAAATATTTGAACTTTTCAGACTGAACCATGAAAGTACTCTGAATAAACTGATGAGAAACTGAACACCTACACACTTATTTCAAAAAGCTGACAACAACCTGAGACTGATTACATAGCTAGCAATAGAAGTGACATTTCCAGCCCATCTAAAACCATCTTCCACTTTTTTAAACAAGCCTCTAATCTCTGAGACCAATTCATAATTAGTGTGGAACTGTCACTGTGCTTTGAAAAGTTAACAGCCAGGTAAAGAGGTTCAAGCATGCTAAGCTGTACTAAGCAAAACTAAAGAGACTGTGCTATTCCCTTTCTAGATAGAAATGCAAGGTGAGAATGTTGGGAAGAGATAATGACAGGTGTTTAATCCCAAATTTCAGCTGGGATAGTAGTTTTTTTCATAGGAGCTGGTGCTATGTTTAGGATTTGTGACCAAAACAGCGTTGATAACACACCCATGCTTTAGCTATTGCTGAGCAGCATCTCTGCTCTTCACCCTGCCCTACCAGAGAGCTGGGAGGGGACACAGCCATGGCAGCTGACCCCAAGGGGCCAAAGGGACATTCTAGTACACATCACACACCAATAAAAGCTGCAGAGGAGGAGAAAGGAAGAACATTTGTCTTCCCAAGTCCCCCTTATGCGCCATGAAGCCCTGCTGCCTTGGGGTGGCTGAACACCCACCTGCCCATGGCAAGCAGCCAGGGAATTCCTTGCTTTACTCTACCTGTTGAACTGTCTTTATCGCAGCCCATGAGTTTTTGCACTTTTTACCCTTTGGATTCTCTCTCCCATCCCTGTGTGGGGAGTGAGCAGCTGCTTACTGGGATTAAGCCATAGCAACTAGTGAACAGAAGTGTGGTTTATATCAGTATTTTTTCTCTATCGCCAATAATTCTCGCTATTCATCAGTTATGACAAATACCATAGTTAGTCAAGAAATCTCCACAAAACAAGTTAGCAATTATGAGAAAATACTGTATTTACTTTCAATATGACAAAATAATTATAAGGTTGTGTTTTGGGTTTTTTTTTTCAGAAGAGAATTACCTTTAAATTCAACAGATATTCACAGGCAGCATAACAAATGCCAATACCTTCTTCAGCACTGGTGCCTCTGCCAAGTTCATCAATTATGATGAGTGATTTGTCATTAGCATTTTGTATGATGTACGTTATCTAGGAAAATATTTAACGTGTTATCATTCCTATTTTTTTTTTTCTTAAACCCTAACATGAATACTGTTGCTAATAGGAATAATTCTGTTATTCAGATAAAACTTAATGCAGAAATTTAAAGAAGACTTGTCACATTCATAGATTTTCCTTTTTTCACAGGTTTCAAGTAGCTGTCAATTCTAATCAAGCAAAATTCATAGTACAACACTTTTCCATTGAACCTATTGCTTTCCTCAGAATCGTATCAGTTTGGGAGAGGGAACTGAGAGGGCTTAGACTCCTACAAATAATCACCTAAGGTATAAGCAATAACAAAATATTTAAAATATTGATTTTTAATCATTTTGGGATGTCTTTTTATTTAAGATATGCCTGTTTTTCTGCAGTTTATCAGCAAAGTAACAGAGGAAAGCTGATTTCATTACTACCTTTTCAAGTAGTCTTTCAGTGGAAACACACTAGTACAATTTCTATTAGCTTAACAGTAAAGAGGGGCCTTGGACCCTGGTTTAGCTATGGTTTAGGACCCTGATTTAGCTATGGTTTAATACCTCTTTCATTTCCTTCATGAATGTTGATGAATTTGTTTCTATATCATCATCCATACCTATTCTGGTAAAAATTTGCTCTGCAATTCGAAAAGAACCGTACTCTGCTGGGACGTAAGAACCTACAAAACAAGTAAAAGTCTTCTAACGTCAGTGTGACAAATGCCAATTTGCCTGAATATGTCAACGGGTAAAAGTAAATACCAGGTTTACACTTGTTCTTTATGCACTATAGAGAATGCATCTTACTCTATAACTTTTCATAACAATATGTTCTATCATTACTTGGTAAGAAAAATCATATTGATACCATAATTAAAGAAGACTGCCAGTAAAACTGTAAGAAATCACATGCCTGAAGCTGTATGTCATCTAAAGGGATGCAAAGGGAGAACACTAGGATTAATTTACATTTTCGTAGCCATTGTGTTATGAATCCCAAGGAATCTTAGTTTCCCAAAAATAAGATATTACTTTTATTGGACATTGAGGAATATTGGTTTTATTGAATAGAAAAGACAGAAAACCTGCCAAAGATTTTACAGTCTCATATTAAACTCATGTCTTTGAGAGCAACTTCTGAACAACCAACTGTTGTTTTGGATTGGATACACAAACGGTGGACAAATTTTATTCTCCACTGCTAAGCAGATTCATTCTAGCTGAGTTAAGGTCAGCCTGTTAAGGTCCTGGGTTAACAGTTTTACCTTTAAGGTAAAAATAACGACGAATTCCTGAGTATGGGGATGCGTCTCAGACTTTACAAATATTTGGTTTACTTTTCTAATTTTAGATATAGAACCTTGCAGTATTTATTACTACTTTTATTTGAAGTAGTTATGTATCTATTAATTCTGCTTGGCTGCAAGCATGTGTCTGGAAGTAACTGAGGTATGCTCAAGTTTATCTGTTCTTTTTGGATGATAATGTGGTGCCCAACAGGCACACTGTGAGGACACTTGTTATCAATATAGCATAAAGTGTTAGATTGGGCTAAGGTGCTCCAAAGAACTAAAGCATACAACTGTGCTTCTATAGACAGACTGGGAAGGCTTCCAGATACACAGACACGTAAATTTCCAGTGGCAGACCCAAAATCTTGTAGTGACCGATGTCAGCAACACAAGAACTGGTAGGAGCAGACAGACTAAAAATTACCTGGAACTGCTTAGACACAATCTTATTCTAGAAGCCAAATCATCCAACCTCATAAATATTTTAAACTAGAAAACAATAAATGTGCTGCTGAAGGTTACCAACATGGTAGACTCTTACTCACCAATTTGTGCCATAATTTGACAGAGAGCAATCTGTTTTAGGTATGTTGATTTTCCACTCATATTTGGTCCTGTAATAACAACAAAATTGTTTCCCTCTGTCAGATATGTGTTGTTAGACACAGGTTTGTCCATAGCTATTTTTTCAAGAATAGGATGCCACCCTTGTTTGATTGCTAAAGTATCTGTAAATTCTGGACGAACTAAATGAGAAAAAGGGTATAAATTATTGCAGAGTTAGCATGGAAACATTATTAACTAGTGCATTTTGAAATCGCGTAATTCTTGAAGATCAGAAGTCAAATTCTGTGGTCCCAATTCCCCAGTTTTTTACTTTCCTGCAGTGAGCAAGACTACCATGTGGTACTCAGGAAGAATTACCAACTACCTTCACATACAGATTCTGATTGACATGCAAGTACTTAAGATTCATTACTACGAAAAGAATCCCATAACTAACACTTCATTTCTAAATTATCATTCTGTGTTAGTGTTCTGTAGCAAGGTTGGACTCCAGTAATAAAGAAAAATACAGAGGGCAAAATTTGAAAAATAATTAAAAAACAAAACCTGAAAAACTGGCAAGGATAGGCCAGAGACACCTGAAGCCTACTGAGACCCAGGAAAATAAAATTATGTGGGTGTAGCAACTGAGGAACTAGACAAAACAGCCTGGACAGTCTCCAACAGGTGGGCCTTTCTCTGGCCCATGATGGAATCAAGAGCAGAAACTCACCGTAATCAGACAGGGTACAGGCATGAGCAAATGAAAGCAGCATGTCCAGCATTGACACAATGTCACACAGCTTGTACAGGCAGTGAATGTGCTCATAGATCTCGTTCAGTAGTTTACACACTATTCTGAAATAAGACACTGATTTAGTTGTTGCACAGTACCTGCTCTCACTTTGTACAACTCAAAGAAATAAAGCAAGGTAAGAATGTTCATACTGCATACATTAGGATAGGAGGTTGCTCCCAAAATGCAATCCTCTCTGACAGATACAAGCAAATGTACGCGTTTCTTCAAAGCAAATTATGATCTTACACCACCATCTCAGATCAAATTCTGTTATCAGACACACAGCTCAAATACGAACAGTTTGTAAGAAAGCTTCACAAAGAGAATGAACTAAAAGTATAGGTATGGAATAATGTATGTTTTATCAACACAACAAATGAGACTGACTCCCCTAAGCCTTCAGGTTAATAAAACCCCATATGGTTTGTAGAAACCGTATTTAATATGGCTTAATTTCCATTAAATTGACCTGCAACATTACTCCTACAGTTCTTCTGAAACAGACAGCAGAGCAACATGCAGCAGGGACAAAACACAGACAGTTCTACAGCAATGCAATGAAATTACTACAAGTAATGATTCTGCACTACAAAATGAATACATTGTGTCATTTGGTGTAGATAATTCACCCATAAAAATGTAATAAATACATGCCTAAGTACTTGTTACCATAACATTTAATATAACACATACTTCGTGGGGTTTTTTTTGGTGTCCCAAGAAGTACACTTGATCAGTGTGACTTTGGACTATTTCTGTAAGTAGCCATAACTTAACAGAAAGATAGCTTTCAGAAAACATGTAATTATTGGACAAAATACATCTAGTTAATAAATATTAAATATTTTTAAATGGTGTCTTACAAGTAGGTCATGTGATATATTTCTCTCAGGGACTCCTGACATCTTTCATTCATTTTTATTAAATCTGGTGAAGTGAAGCTATATGTGTTTTTCATTTTAGTGATCTACAAGCAATTCAAACCAACAATAAGAACTTGCCATATTATCAGAAACAAAAGTAGTTTCTAAAAAGCAAACTAGGAACAATGGGGGAAAGGGGGAAGTAGAAAAAAAAACTATGCCTGGTTTCATTTTTCCTATATAATTTTTATGAAAAATCCATATGAGAGAATGCAGTTATCAGCAAGACAGACATCTTTGTATTTACAACATACTTGCATGTAATTACTCATTTCTGACAATATTAAGTATAACTAGAAATAGGGCAGTTACAAAAACATACCAATTATACCTTCATTTACTCTAGATATTTCCACTAACATTATTTTAACTGTTACTTACACTGCTGTATAATGTGTACTTTGTTAATGTATTATACATTTTATATACAGCAAGCACACAGACACTGTACGAGAAAACAGACCTAGTGCAGATACCTTAGTAAATTCTGAAGGAAGTTGTCCATTGGGTAATTTTGAACAATCAACATTCATCTGGATAAAAAATCCACGAGCAGAGCTGAAACTTGTTTTCATTGGTAGGTTGTACTTTTCTGCAAGTTGTGTTATCATACCTATATATCACATGTGAAGATTTGAAGCACATTTCATACAATCATGTCCATACACACACACACACACACACACATTTGTGCTGGTATAAAGATGCACAGTGTTAATGTGACTTACAGCTGTTGAACGTGTCAGGTAAGTCACGTGATAAAAAGCCTCAGAGGTGAGTCTCCAGGGCATTATTTAAGTAATGCATTAATGTAACAAGCCTGGCTGCATAAAGCTATTGGGGAAAAATTCCAATGGAGAATCAGATAAATGTGTGTGTTAAGGACAGTTCAAGCATTTGACCAACTCCAGGTGGGCTAACTTCATGGAGTTTTATCTACAAGAAAAGAATCTCAATCTATATCTCAAAATACTTCAATTACTTATCAATGACAAACAGTTTATACTAATACTAAATACTTTTTACACATACGAAGGTTGTAATACCCGGGACTGCATGGCTTCTATAACCCAGGTACAATCACTTTGAACTCCAATTAGGTTTCCAGGTACCTGCTATGTCATCCACAATTTCCGTGTACGTTCTACGCGCTATGTCAAGAAATTCATTGATGTTGGGCTTAACAGCATAGCACTTCTGGGTCCTCATGCTCAGACACCCCTTTGTGTACCTTGTGTCATCATTAATTACAGTTGTAATCTTTTCCAGTATAAGTCCGAATCTGCAAAATGAGTTGTATTGCTAAATAGCTAAGTAATGCTTTATAATTTTTATTCACAGTAAGATCCCAAAATTACAACAAAAAGAGTATTACAAATAACTGAAACAAATTATCTACTGTTAAAAGGAAATGCTAAGTTTCATTTCTATTTTCTCTTCAGAAAGAAGTATGACTATACTCAAGTCTGACCAAAGATATCATTCATATCTTTGGGAAATAGAAATTATTTCTCAAATATACAAGCAAGAGTTGATTTTTAGATTATTATGGGAAATCTAGGAAATAACACCTTTTCAGAATTACTTCTAACTCAAGTGCAGTTCATCAACATTTGCAGTATTGTAGCTAACTTTTTGTTTTGCTTTTTTCCCCCGCATTTGTTTTTTAGTTGAAAATTAGAATTTTTGACAATTAAAATAATCTTTCAGGCAAAAGTCTTGAGCTATAACTGCCAGTACAAATAGCAAAGATACTGTATATTTAATCTTACATTCTTGAGAAAGATGAGAGTTTCTAACACAGTAGATAAAATATTATGATAAATACCTGGTATCTTCAAGAGAATTGTAGTACGCCTTTAGCAGAGGTGTGTTGCAGCTTCTTAAAGTGGTCTGTTGAAGATTAAAACATGGGCATGAACAGTTCCTTCTTTTAGTAGCTCTTTTAAAGGACTGAAAGTTCTTATAATCACTGAGATTTATAAGCAGTTGCATAAGCAGCTTACAGAATCTGAGCAGGACTTTCAGTTAAATGTTTGTTAAAAACAATTATTCCGGTAATGGTAGCAGTCCTGATATTAAGAATGTTAAACTCAGTATTTTCAGTTGGCTTAAGAATTAACAAACTACGTTGCTGGTATTGTTTTCTGTGACATAGAAACACAGAACGTACAAAGTTGGGTTTTTTTTTTTACTCATTGACCTTTATCAGTCCCTTCCAACTTGAGACTTCTATTAAATTTAACAAAATGCATTGTATAGAAATAAGGACAAAATGTTCTGCACTTTAATAAAAAAAAAAAAAAAAGATAATAAAAAATTAGAGAGCTTACTTTCAGAGGCTCCACAAGTTCTAGAGTATGCTTCAGGTAGATTAAGTTTGTTATTTTTGATTCAGCAGTTTTAACCTGTAGAAAAAAAATATAAATATTGGAGGTGTTAGCATGTCTACCTGTTTGAAAAAGTACTTAAGGACTAGCAGAACTCATACTGTTAGCTGTAACACACTTTTAATGAAAACTGATAAAATACTTTATAAGCTCACTTTGACAAGTCCACGTATAACTGCATAAGAAGTGTTTACCTAAGTCTTTCATTGCCTACAGAGATAGATTGCCCATCAGTAGATAATATTTTCATATGTCTGCACTGATAATGACTGACAACACTGCCAAACCAAGCTGTGAAAACTTCTTTTAATCTCCATATAATAAGAGGTATGTATATAGAGAGTCTTACATAGCTTGTAGACTCTCAAAGGGAATACATTGTGCATCGTAATTAAGAAGCACAGACTTTTTCATAAATGCTGTTAAACAACATGTTTAATGTCTGGGTCTTGGAAACTACAGGTGTCATTTATGGCTTTGTATCTTTACATAATTGACTTGGTAACTGAACACAGATTTAAGTTTAACTGATATACATGGTTCAGCAAAGTCAAAGTGCTTCTTGGAGAACCTCGTTGAAAGTAATTTTTCAGGCAATAGAGACTATTGATTTCTATTACATGAAAACTACGAAACTATTTTCTAGTAAGACACAGACAATTATTTTTAGGCTATCAAAAAATGTATTCACCTCCAAAAAGAAGAGAGTAAATTCCTGTTATACCCTTTTATGCTGAGCTGAACAGGATAGGTTGTATCAGTTAGGATGTACGCTTCTAGACATAAGGTGGGGAGTGATGGAAAAGTAAACATTTTTGGAAGTCAATCTGAATAAATTAAGATTAACATGAGACCGAAGCAAATCCAAATTTTCAGTAAGAACCTTCTACTGCTGTAAGGTAATGTATACCCTCAATCTGTAGTAACACTATTGCACGTCATAGCCAGGTAACTCATCATCTAATGTGTATTTTGAAACATACTGTATCCTGCTTCGGAATTTGTACCAAAACTGAAAGTAGCTGTTCTGTATCCAGGAATTTTGAGATAACTGTAAAACAAAAGTAAACAGATCAAAAATTTCACTGAAATTGCAATAAAATCCATTTATATTTAAATGCGTACAATAATTTAGTGATACTTAGGATCATAGAATCATAGAATCATAGATATTAGGGGCTGGAAGGGACCTAGAAGATCATCTAGTCCAACCCCCCTGACCGAGCAGGATCACCTAGACCAAGTCACCCAGGAACA
>JAOEGS010102613.1:0-12038 GCA_025447755.1 Corythornis vintsioides
CCTGGAGCCTCCTCTTCTCCAGGCTGAACAACCCCAGCTCCCTCAGCCTGTCCTCCCAGCAGAGCTGCTCCAGCCTCCAGGCATCTCTGGCCCTGCTCCAGCAGCTCCTTGTGCTGAGGGCTCCAGAGCTGGAGGCAGCTCCAGGGGCAGGATCCCCTCTCTCTATCTCCTGCAGCCCAGGATGGATTGGCTCCTGGGCTGCCAGCACCCACTGGCTGCTCATTCAGGCCAACTTTGGTTTTTCCTTCCCTTTCTTAATGACCCCAACTTGGCACAAATTAGAGTGGAAGGAAATCATATTTTCAAGGCACAGCTCAACTGCTTTACATCAGCGTGCCCTCCAAATAGCCTAAAAATCCATTTTTTTTTCCCCAGTTCAGGTGACACTGATGGTTACAAGCACATCACCACGCATGGGAATATTCTAATCTGGTTTTATTTCCAACTTCAGGCGTGGTGGAAAAACACCAGAAAACACTCAGCTCCTCAGAGAGGACCCTGCAGTGGTTGGGGGGTGTTTTATCTTCCTTGGGAGAAGCCAATCTTTGCAGAAACCCCCCAGTTAGACTCAAGTTTCATGCAGCCAGGAAGCAAGCAGCCTGTTCTCCCAGTTCCCGGAGCCAACCCACTCACTCCTGGTTGGCTATTTAAAGATTTGCCCTCAACTCCATTTGCTCCAAGGACCTCCCCATCCAAAACACAAGGGGATGACCTCCAAGGGTTAGACTGAGATGGCTCTGTGCTTAAAAAAACCCAACAACAAACCACTGCTGGAGAATTCCTAGAACCTGGGGAAGACCCTGACACTCCAACCCACCTCAGAGCAGCTGCTGAGACACCTTTTATCCTGACCAACCTCCACCAGCCTTCATTTTTCCATTCCAATTCCAGCTTTCCTAGCACTAAAACTCTCCATCTGGCATTTGATTGACAAGGTAGAAAAGATATAGATAAATAAAAAGTTAGAGTGGAGCAGAGCTAGAGAAAACCAGATCAGCTTCCATACCTGCTTGAGTTTAGCTCTCATTTTACCTCAAAGCTGTTCTGACAGCTAAAATTAGTGGTATGGGAGGTTGCAAACCCCAGTGGCAAAGAAACTTGGATGGAAAACATTGGAATTAACATTAGCATGAAGTGTTTAGGTAAAGAAAGTCCATCATGCTCTGTATCAGCAGTTCTCAGCTGCCCTGTTTTGGTTTCAAAGCCCTTTCAAAAGGGTCTCCTTCAAACCATGAGGTTGAAGCAAAGCACCACTTAAAAAAAAAAAAAGGAACCTTGAATAAAAAGCTTTTTATCCAACTGAGCAAAACCAGGCATCAGATTTGAGCTCTGAACTATCAAGTCTGTTTCTCCCAAGAGTTTAGTCTGGATTATAACCAAGTGGTTTAATGCAGATTATTCTACAGTTGCCACTCACCCATGATATGGTTAAAAATTAAATGTATTTGTCCCTTGGCTATAGGAAAAAAACACCTTACAGATTCACCAAGCTGTTTTCTGAATTGCCTCCAGGTTCCCATTCCCAAACAACATCAGGATGTTTTCTGGCTCAGCAGGACAAAAAAATAAGGCAAGTGATCCAACTTTCATCCCACCAGCAGCAGATCAAATGAAGGGGCACCACACAAGGCAAGAGTGTGTTTGTTTACACCAGGATGCCATGACTAGACTAAATTTGCTTCATGCTCTGAGGTGCCTAAATAGGAACCATGACTTTGGGGTGATCCAGGTTGGATTTGCTTCTCCTGCCATCACTAGATTTCCTTCCCTGTCTCCAATCCCACCTAAAAAGAAGTGACTTGTACAACCCTTTAATTGAGTTTACTCTGAAGGGCAGAAAGCAGCAGGAGCTGCACTCGTGTTCTGCTTTATTCCCAAGGGAATAACCAGTGTTGACATAGCTCAGCCACAGTAAATCTGAAATAATAATCAAGAAAATAGAAATCCACCCCATTTTTAGGGTCACAGGGCTGTGTGCTCCTCTTGAAGGTCACCTGAAAAGGACACTGCTGCACTGGGTTCAAAAATTAAGTGGCAGGCTATATTTAGAGTGGTTTTAAAAGCCAGAAATCCTCAAGACATTTCTTATTCAGTGGCCAAACTTTCTCTTGAAGCATTTTTTAGTGAAGGAATCCCACGTGCTATTGCTGCTCTACCTTCAGGACAGGAATTGGGAGGCAGGGTGAGGTAAGGACAAAGCTTTCCATGTATCACCAAAGCAATGCCAAATTTCAGCCTCTCCAACTAAACATGCCCAAAAAATCTCTTTGGACACTCACTCTAGAAGAGGTTTTCCTTCTAATTACACACTTCAAGTGTTTCTAGCCTCAATTAAGAGGATAAAAAAGTGGATTTAACTCACCACCACACAGCAGAAGCCCACGTGTGAACCACGTAGCAACAACTGATTTTGGCCAAAGACATAAAAACCCCAAACCAAGCAATCTACAGGAATTCAGGATCATCACTGTGAGTGCCTCTGAGCAGGCTCTGGTTTGAGTTATTCAAATTACAGCCTGTTCTGGTGGATTTTACACCCCCAGCTTCAGCAACAAGGTAAACTCCAACCCCTGGGGAAACTCACGTAGATTAGGATTATGCAGATCAAGGGGGAAAAAAAAAAATCCTTAAAAGTCTAATTAAATGCACCAACATCCCCCTGCATGCAAACATCAGGTTATGCTCCATGCATGAAATAAATCTTATTTTTGGTGGCAGAAAACCACCCTCAGAACGATGGCAAACAGAGAAGAAACCACCAGATTACCCAAATCCCTCCAGTTCAGGGGAGGATTTGAGGTGGATTTCCAGCAACTGACGTGGTTTGGAAGCTCCAACTACCAACCAAGAGTTGTCCAAGAAGGGAATGACAAACCTGGATCTGCTGGAAAGCTTTCAGCCTCTTCTTGAACCTGGAAGGCAACACAAAGTCACATCCTCGAGCCAGCAACGCCAACTCCTTCCTCAGGTCGGGGTCTTGCCTCAAAGAAATCTCTTTTATCCTCATGCTTTCAGATTTCATAGAAGGTCTCCCCGTGCCAGTCTGGGCACTTGAGTCCCAGGAAATAGCAGGAGCTGTTGGATTCTCACACACAGTGGCACTTAAAGCAGCAGCAGCAGCTGCAGTGCCCCAGCCCTGGGATATAATAAGTGTCGGCTCAACTTCGCCTGCTCCATACGTTAAAGGGAACTGGGGCTGAGGTTGCCAAAGCAGAGCAGGAAAAAAAAAAAAAAAAAATCACTTGGGGAACCTGCCCATTCCCAAGTCTAAATGAGACAGCATGGAAAAAAAAAATCCACTTTGGAGGAGCATCTATAAAAGCAGCTTCCAATTTAAAAAGGGAAAAAAAAAAGGAATGTGGAGAGGCCAGCCCGGAGCTTCCTCCTCCTCCTCCTCCTCCTCCCAGCCCCCTCAGCTTGTCCTTCTGTCACAAAACACTCACTGTCTGGCTTCAGGGAAGGACCTCACCAAAGGATAAGGCTTGTTACACAGCAATTAAATTCCTTTTCCACTCCTCAGTCCTTCAGCAGGAGCCTTGTTGCTCTGGGAAAAGGAGGAGGCAGGAAAAAGCTGCTTTGAGGGGCTCAAAATTCCATGAGCTAGATTCATGCAAACTCTAGATAAATATTAAAAATATCAAGCTACAGCTAAGTTGCTGCCCCACGAAACTCTTCATTAATTCCAATGCCAAGGCAGAAAGCAGGAGCAGAAAAGAGGGAAATGTCACCACAATGAGATGCTCCTTTCAAGTGGAAAAGTTTGGTTTTGTCCTGTTTTGCTTTTGGTTTCTTTTTTCCCCCTTTTTTTTGGTCTATTTTCCCCAGCTTTTCTTACACCATCAATATTTCTGATGCTGCTTTTCTGTTAAAGGCAACAGGTTATGTTTTTCCCCCCCCCCTTTCCAGGGGGTTACAACCAGGTTACAACCATGAACATCCCTGTACTCAATTGCATGCCTATCACATTTCAGCAGCACTAAAGTTAGCCTCAGCTACCACTCTATTTTCAGTTTATTGAATCTCAGATCCATTTGGGAGGGGGTGAGGCTGTGGTTTAGGCCACAGAGATAATTCTTCACTGAAACCAAACCAGCTTTTATGGAAATTAAAGTCACCTTCTGCCCTTTCTCCTTAACAGCTCTAGGTACACTCATGGATGGCTGCTTCCAATCCACATTTTCATAGCAATCTTTAGCAAACTCTGCTGTTTTCATTGCTTTTTTTATCCCCCCCCCCCTCCAAATATCACCATTAGAGCTCTGGGAATGGCAGCTCTTGCTACTCCAGTTCAAGCTGTGAATGCTCTTCACACCTCCAGATGCTCCAAGAAATGGGCAACACAGAGATTTCTCTGCATCATGTCGTGCACAAGTTTAGCTGCTGAGAGCAGAAAAGGAAAGATCTGGAGCAGATCCCCTCTCAGGCTTCTCTTCTCCAGGCTCAAAAGATCCAAATCCCTCAGCCTTTCCTCCCCAGAGAGCTGTTCCAGCCCCTTCAGCATCCTCACAGCCTCCCTTGGACTCTCCCCAGCATTTCCCTGGCCCTCTTGGGAGCCCAGAACTGGACAAAAGAAAGACTAAAACTAGTCTGAGTTAGAGATTTCTCTTGCTGGAGGGCAATATTTTCCCCCTAGATTGTGTTATCTATAGTTTGTAGTCCTGTTCAACCATTCACAGCCACTCTGCCACCTAATAATATATTAACACCCCACTGGAAATACTCTGATAAAAGAAAAAGTACCAAAAAACCCAAAAAATCAACAGTGAAACCTGAAGAGTCTTAACTGGATATTTTTAGTTTCTCTCACACTGCTAGAAAGGAAATGTTGACAAAAAAACCCCCTGTTTACTTGGTTTGAATTCAGCATCCAGTTGTTCCCCCCCTCCTGCTTCTTCACTGAGGCTCATTATGAAGATATTGATTTCATTTGGAAGTGGGACAACAAGGCAGGAATGGAGGCAAGAGTCAGGGATGGTGTGGTTGGCATCACCAGACTGGCAAAGAAAAAACACTGGCTGCCACTTTTAAGGAGCTCAAATCCACCAACCCATGATGATCCTTGGGCTGCAGAGCTGGAGGATGGCCACCCAGCACAGGGGAGTGCCTGGAACTGGAGAGGAAGGATTGAGGTGGTTGAGTAGGAGAAGAATCCACCCCTGGCAGCAGATACTCATTCCAGAGCTAGGCATTTGGGGGAGCATGTGTTGCAAGGCAGATTGCATTACAGGTCAGGAAAAATAGACTTGGAAAGTAAGGAAAGGGATCTTCTCACCTATGTGGCTTTGTATTCTCTGCCCCTTTTCAGCAGGGGATGGGCTCTCATTCTCTGCTCCACTCACCATCCTGTTCCAGGTCCCTGGAGGATGCCACTGGGATGACAAACAGCAAAGAGCAGAGCTCCACTTACCTGAACCTGCTGAAGGAGCTTCAATAAGGAATCCTTGGATGGTAGAGGCTGGAAGGGAGCTCTGGAGATCAAATCCAACCCCCCTGGCAGAGCAGGGGCAGCCCACACAGGAACAGAGGCAGGGGGGATTTGTTACTGGGAAAGGTGAGCAGGTTGTCACCCAGCTGCCACCACAATGTCACCCAGAGGGACCTGCAGTGTGGGCAGCAGATGGAGAGAGGGGATCCTGCCCCTTTGCTCTGGAGAGATCCCACCTGGAGCTGTGTCCAGCTCTGGAGCCCCCAGCACAAGGACATGGAGCTGCTGGAGCAGGGCCAGAGGGGTCAGGAGATGCTCAGAGGCTGGAGCAGCTCTGCTGGGAGGACAGGCTGAGGGAGTTGGGGTTGTTCAGCCTGGAGAAGGTTGCAGGGAGACCTTAGAGTGGCCTCCAGGATCTGAAGGGGCTGCAGGGAAGCTGGGGAGGGGCTGGTTACAAGGACAGGTGGGAATAGGACAAGAAGCAATGGTTTGGAACTAGAGCAAGAGAGGTTTAGGTTGGACATGAGGAAGAAGTTCTTTCCCAGGAGGGTGCTGAGACCTTGGCACAGGGGAGCTGTGGATGCTCCATCCTTGGGTGTGTTCAAATCCAGGCTGGATGGGGCTCTGAGCACCCTGCTCTAGCTGAGATGCCCCTGCCATGGCTGGGTTGGAACTGGATGCTCTTGGTCCCTTCCAACCCAACCCATTCCCCTAGGATCTGTTTTACACCTCCCAGTCAAGAGTGAGGAGAAAGGAGACCTCAAGCCAAGAGGTTCTCAGTGTGAGACAGGCACTTGAGCATCAGGAAAATCCACCCCAAGCAGCTATTTGCTCTGCAGCAATATCCAATTCCCCCCAGACACAGCACCTGCTAGAAGAATTAACTGTTTGAATGACAGTGATAATTAAGATTAAACACCCTGTAATTAAGATTAAACACCCTGAAAGTCTGGCCAAAGCAGCAGATGGAAGTGAAGAAGGGTTTCCTAGAGCCATGAGGTGTTTGCTTTTGAGCTACTCCCACAGGACAGAGTGCCCTTGATGAAGAAATCCCATCTGAATATTTGCATTTGTCCCACAGGAGGATTCAAGTGAATCCCACATTCAAAAGCCACCTAGACTTCAGAATTTCCCTTTTTCCCCCACCCTAGAAAGTCCAAAACCTCTCCAGTGTGGACACAACCTAAGCAGCATTCCCAGGACACAAACATCTCCTCTTTCCAGTGCAACTGCCACTTGGCAAGGGGACAGAAAGATCATTCTGGCTGCCAACAGAGCACAGAGTGGCAACAGAATTAACTCTGCAGCTCAGAACAGGGTGACATTCCCATTCCAGGGTACAAGATGCACTTGGAAAGGGGGGAATGCCCCCAAAAATCTACTACAGGGAGTAACTTTCAGTTTCTCCCCTATCTTCAATCAGGATAACTCAGCACAGAACACAACATGCTGCCTGTGCTGCTTCTCCTCACCCTTGAAATAATAAATATTGCAAGAATAACACTTGAAACCACTGATTGTTTTCCAAGAACACCTCCTCCAGACCTGAGCAGGAATTTCTGGCTGCCCTTCTGCAGCTGGCACCAGGGAAGGAGCTTTGTTGGCACCAGGGGGGTGCTGAAGTGTCACAGTGGCCCTGTTCTCAGCAGGGAGATAGCAGGTTATTTATTGAAGGCTGCAGTGGGGAGCCAAGGCCACTCAGAGGTGGGAGGTGGACAAGTGAACACACAGGGAGGGGGTGGGGATGCTCAGGAGGGATCTCCAAAGGGCATCTGGTCCAACCCCCCTGCAGGGAGCAGGGACATCTCAACCAGAGCAGGGTGAAAAAAAAAAAATTTATCCAGAAATATAATAAAGCAGTAAAAAAATCTTCCAGGACTAAGAGATTTAATTAATTCTCACAGAATAAAAAGCAGGAACACCACATTTCTCAGGGAAAGGAGGTGGAGAAACCAACCCAAGCAGCACTTTTCTCTCAAAGACACATGGAAAATAACTGGCAAGTCCTACAGATGGGATCACATTCCCTCTGCACCACCACCCCCCAAAAATGCCCATAGGGAATTCTGTGAATTCTTTCCCCAGATGCCTTGCACACCAGCTGGGGAGGATTAAACCTCTTGCCTGTGGCACCTTGTAGGTCTCCAGGCTGGGCATTTTTGGCCACCCTGTCCATTGTGTGTGGCTGTTCCATGCTGAAGAGAACCCAGAGTGCCAGGAGCACTGTTAAATTCATTTATGGCACAGACCAGGGCTTGGGAGAAAGGTCACAGCAGCTGCTCCTCAAGTCTGAAGCTACATCTCCAGAATTTCCTTTTACAATATACTCCAAAAACACTCAAAAAATTAAAGATTTGGATTCATGCCTCTGAGCTCCTGGTATTTTTTACACATTTAGCACCTGCAAGTCATGGAAGATGGAAGCTCAGCCAGCTCCCCCTGCCATGGGGACACCTCCCACCAGAGCAGGGTGCTCAGAGCCCCATCCAGCCTGGATCTGAACACACCCAGGGATGGAGCATCCACAGCTCCCCTGGGCCAGGGACTCAGCACCCTCAGAGGGAAGAATTTCCTTCTTATTTCCCTTCTTTTACCCTCTGGATGAAACCAGAGCTGCACTGGGTGGGGGGCAGGGGTGCTGTATTTCCCAGAGTATTGTCCATTCTAAAGCCAGGCAGAGCAGAAAGGCAGCATTGAGTGCAGCACAGAGCCCCCAAACAATCACTCCCTTAAACATCTTGATTCACTGCAGCCAAATCTGAGGCTTGCAAAACCAACAGTGCCTGGCAGCATGGGACAAAAGGGGTATTTTTAGAAGCCTGGCCTGCAAATAACACTGCAAACAAACCCAGGGGGGGCTTTGCTTTGGCTGCACTGAGATGGAATTTCCCAGGGGAAGGGCCCTGGAATTGGAAGGGTGGCATGGGAAGGATCAACACCTGGTTTGGGGTTAATTCTGGCTACTATTTAGTAGCCTAAATAGCCTCTCAACTACCACATCTGCTAGAATGATGGATTTTGCTCTAAAGCAGGAGAGGATTCCATCATTGACACCTGGGTGCTCACAGCTTTCTCAGCCACCTACCCAAGTTTGGGTTTTTAACTTGATTTTCTTCCATTTTCCATCTCTAAACCCCCTGGACGTTGCTCAGATACAAGGATGTTGTTAAAGTTACTTGATTATATTAAAACTACTTGATTATAAGGCTATTTATAGGTGTTTTTTTCCACTGCTTGCTGGTAGAAATGCAAGAAAACACATCACAGAATCATTTAAGCTGGAAAAAAACTCCTTTGAGACCAGCACTGCCAATTCAACCACTAACCAGGGTCCCTAATCCCTCTGCCTCAACCTCCTCCTCCTCCTCCAGGGATTGACAACCCTCTCTGGGAAGGGATTTTTCCCCTCATACCCATCCTAGACCTCCCCTTGGTGCAACCTGAAGCCATTTCATCCTGTCCTGTTCCTTGTGACCCTCACAGCACAGGGGAGGCAACACCAGAGAGCAAAAATCTCTTGTTTTGACTGCTCCTTGTCTATGCTGCAAACAAGATGTTGGAAAATCACAGCTCAAAACCAGGGGAGAGGCATCAAATCTTATCAGCTGGACTTTGGAATTTCAAAGCCTTCCACTCAGTTTAAGGGCAAGGTCAACATTGCTTTTAACAAAAAAAATTAAATAAATATTGGAAACAGAAAATCATTCATATTTCACTTTTTTTGCCAGGCATGTGCAGCTTAAAAAGCAAACACAAATGGAAATAAACAGAGCTACAAGGAGCCAAGACAGTCTTTTGGAAGATTAGACAGCTTGGTAATTAGCACTAATGACCAAAAAATGACATTTTAAAGTCACAGAATCCTGAAGGGTGGAAAGAATTCAGATCAGCAAGCCCAACTATCCACCCAAAACTGTCCTGCCCACTAAACCCCCTCCTGAAGTGCCACATCTGCAGGATTTTGGAGCCACCTCCAGTGGGGAAACCCATCCCTTGCATCATTTGCCCACACCCCTAAAAAGCAATGCTCATTTCCATGGAAAAAAAAAAAAAGCCAGAATAAGGAACTTACTGCTTTGGTTTTTGAGGATCTCCTCCTCCTTCTAGCATGAGAGCCACTCCTTGAGCTGGCTGGAGTTGCCCATGGAAGAGCAGCAGAAGGCTGAGGACTCAAAGTCATCAAAGGCAACCTGGTCTCTCCCACCAGGCATTGCTTGGAGGTGGAATTTTTCTTGGCCAGCTCCTCATTTCTCCCATTTCCCAGATCTCCATCCCCACCCTCTGGTTTCTCCCCATTCTTGATCCTTCTCAAGCAGTCCTTCAAGGTCACCTGGGTTTCTGGCTGGCTCAGCCAGCACAGAAACAGTTCATCCACCTTCATCTTCAGGACAGGCTGCAGAGCTTTCCCAGGAGACATTTTATTTGGGCACCAGTTTCCTCTCTTTTTATTGGGTTAAAAATGAGAATTAAGAACCTGATGAGCATCCACTTATCCCACTGGAATTCCAGCTTCTCACAGACTCCAGAGCTCCTGTGAAGGAAATGTTACTATTTAATCCCACAGTTGGAACAAATTATGAACCTATATTTTCCCCTCCTCTGCTCCAGCCCCTCCTCATCTATCTGGCCTCGAGGTGCCCAAACTGGGCACAACACTCAAGCTGCAGCCTCCCCAGTGCCCAGCCCAGGGGCACCATCCCCGCCCTGCTCCTGCTGCTCCATGCACCTGTTGCTCCGCGCCCCCACCCCCCCACACCCAACCCACTTGGCGGGCAGCGAGAGAAACACCCCAGCGCCTCACTCCACACCCCACCAGCAAAGCAGGGAGGCGCTGGACCCCTCTCACGCCGCCACGACCCCCGCACACCCGCACTCACCTGCCCCGCACTCACCACGGCCCCTCCCGCCGCCGCCTTCAAATCGGCACCTCCCTTCCGGCCCGCCCGCCGACATCTCGCGAGATCATCTCCTCATCTCGCGAGATCTCGCTCCCGCCGGAGACGCGGCCGCCGGTCGCTATGGTAACGCGAGGGGAGGGGAGGTGACCCCCCCACGCTGGCTTACGTCGTGACGTCAGAGCGGGAGGGGGAGGGGGAGGGTCATTTCCCGCCTTTCCCAGCAGCCTTTGCGGCGGGAGCGCGTTCCCGCCTCTGGGCAGGGAGCTGAGGCGGGAGGCGGGATGAGGGAGTGTGGCGGTTGTAGCTCCTCCTCCTCCTAGCCCTGCGGAGCCGGCAGCAGTGCGATAGCTACTCTGAATCCTTCTGCCCCAGGGCACTGTGGCTCTGCAGGTGTCCGAGTGCTCCTTAAGGGATTCATCTCCCAGCCCTTGGGTGGTGGAGAAATGAGGAAAGGCTGAGGGGGAAGGAAGGTGGGGAAGGCAGCATGGACCCTGTGCCCTCAGCTCCTGGCAGATCAGAGGGTGATCCATAGGAACAGAAGGTGGGATGGGGGGTTTTCCCCAGGGAATTTCTCCATCACAGGGCTGTGGGCACTCCCCCAGCGTCCCAGGTGAATGAAAGGACAGGGGTGTGTTGATCCATGGCCTCCACCAGGAAAGAGCCCAAGATCTGGTTCTACAAGAGCTTCCTGGCTTTGCTCCCAATACCCAAGATCTCCAGTTCTGGATGAGGCATCGATGAGCCAAGGGGTGGAATCTCACCCTCTTCTTCTCCCTTTCCCCTTTTCTTTCCTCTCCTCCTTCTCTTATCTTTCAGGCATTAGAGACCAGAGCTTTCCCAACAAAATAATTCTGCTTTCCCAACAAAATAATTCTGCTTTCCAATAAAAGCAATGTCTTGACCCTTTGGTGTCGTTTCACCTCCATTTACTCCAAGGGAATTTTTGTGCTACTCAGCAATTTTCCACCCTTGGACAAATCTCCACAGATTTTCCAACCCCCCCTGGCTCTGTTCCTGTGTGGGTTGCCCTGGGTGCTCCTGCTCTGGATTCCAGCATCTCCAGAGCTCCCTTCCATGATGAAGAGGAGGCTGAGGGGAGCCCTCCTCACTCTCTGCAGCTCCCTGGAAGAGAGACAGGAGATTTTTGGGGGGGTGTTTTTTTCTGGCTGAGAGCTGAAGGGCTGAATTGAGACCTGGGATGTGGAACAAAGAGGAGTTTCCAAACCTTTGGAATGCCTTTGAAGCATTCATGGGTGCTGGAGCAGCCATCTGCTGAGTGACACTTTGAGGACAGGTGGCAAGAAGGGGGGATCAGAGAGGGAGCTGAGAGGAGCTGGAGGGTTGGATATCAGCTCCGGAGGGATGATGCTCTTTGTTGAGACTGGCAAGGAGAGATTTCCCAGAGGAATGTGAGAAATGGGGGGAATAAAACCACCCCAATCCAAACCCAGAAATCCCTGAGAGATGCCACAGTATTCCCTGCTGTACCAGTGTGTGTTCAAAGCAGCTCTGACTGGATGAGTTTGTCTTGATTCACTCTGGAGTGAGGGAGGATTCAACTCTCTCTCCCAGGGAGCTCTGGAGATGCTGGAGCTGCCAGAGCAGGGGCAGCCAGGGCAGCCCACACAGGAACAGATGCAGGGGGTTGGAAAGGCTCCAGAGCAGGAGACTCCAGCACCTCTCTGGGCAGCCTGGGCCAGGCTCTGGCACCTCCC
>JAOEGS010102614.1:0-12036 GCA_025447755.1 Corythornis vintsioides
GGTGGCGGCTGTTTGTAAAACAATAGAAAGATGTTTTGATTATGGGTGTTGTGACACCCCAGCCAATCACCCCAAGGCTGGCTGGCTTCTTGTCCAATTGTCTGGAGGTAAAAGGGTATAAAAAGAGCTGTAAAATAATAAATAAAGGCTTCTTGGCATCTGTATGAAGAAAGTCGTCTCTTTTTCCTCCTCCGGCTACTAGCAGGTACCCTCTACAAGGTGAGCTGGCTGGGTAGGAAGGAGGAGGTTCATGTTGCTGGTGTTTTATAGGAACTGCAGCATGTTTTAGTTTGCTGTCCTTTCTGGGATGTAGTATAACAGACAGGGAAAAAAGCAGAGATGCAGCATTTGCAAACAGAGTTTGGGATGAGCAGGCAAGAAGAACAGCAGAGACTTTCTTGGTGTATGTCCGTCGGGGAGGAGGTGAGCGTCGGCAGTACAGGGCAGCCTGTCCGACACTCGCAACGGGCCAGGCATACAGCACCGGTCGAGCGGCTTTTGTGGAGATTTTTCTTTCCCGCAGATGAAGAGGAACCCGGTGAGCATTCCAGTCAGCTGCTGTGCTGCTGCTTTGGAGGATGGCTTTGGCTTCTTGCCCTCTGAAAGGTAAGTTGAGGGAACAAGAGTGGTTAGTGGCCGTGTGGAGGGGCTAAAGTTGGGCATTAGAGGGAGGGGTGCTAGCACAGCAGAGCCAGTCGTTCAGGCGTCCCAGCAAAGCCGTTGGGTTCCCTCTCCCGGGAAGAGTGGCATGTGGGGTCAGGGCAGCTCCAACGTGAGAGTGTGTGGCTTCATTATTGGAGTATGTGTTTTGCGTTCTAGATATTCTTGAGGGCGTGGACATCCTCTAGTTCTGGAACGCCTCTAGCTCTGGGGTAAATCTTTTCACAAGGTCTAAACGGGGCTAGGTCTGGCATCTCGGAAAGCAGCCATCGGTCGCATTCGGCATCGCCATTCCGGGCACCAGCAGCCGCCCTCTTTTCTTGAGGCCTCTCGGTAGGGACGGGCACTTCTTTGCCCCTTCTTCACGCTGTTAGGTCTTGAAGTCCGTGTTCTCGTGCATCCATCAAATCTCAGATTTGGCCGTAAATTCTCATCCCTGGCCAGCATCTTCCACTCCCTTCCAGGGCTCTCACGGAGCCTTGCTGCATCGTGGCCACGTAGGTGTTCTTTCCATCCAGCTTGTCTTGTCTGGCAGTCTTTCTTCATGCTGGGAGTTTACTCTCCTCCTTGAGTGTGCGCGCGCGTGTGTGTGCGTGCACATGTGTAGTGTTATTGGAGTGGGTTGGAGCTGCCCTGCCCACTGCTGTGCTGTCAGGGTTTTATGCAATAGCAATAACTGTTGGTTATTATGTTGAGATGTGCAGATCTCGGCTCTGCTTTGAATTCGCACATCACCTTGTGACCCCTTGTAATGGCAATGCACGGCCAGTGTAGCGGGGATAGCTTATTTGAGCATGGGAGGGGGTCAGAGTGCAGTTGTAGCACGGCATGGGCTAAGGCTGCAGTGCAGCAATGACTTCCTTATCTTTGCAGGCACCTATTAGCAGGTGTCTTGCCACCTTTGACCCATCCAGATAGATCGGTGCCGTCCTCGTGGCACACAGGTGAGTCAGTTCCAGGGTTGTGCACTCTGCTCGCTGGTGGTTAGATAGGGAAGACTGAGTAAAAGATATATGTCCCAGTGCTGGAACCCAAGGGGAACCTCAGGAGCAGAAACCGAGCAAGAGATATGGCGCCATCCTCTGGCACATGCCCGATAGGGCAGCCTGTGTGCCTCCTATTGGCTCTGCCAGTTGGCCCCGCCGTGCCCCCCCCCCCCCCCCCCCCCCCCCCGCGTGGTCGCCATGGCGACGCGCAACACTGTCCCCGGTCTCCGTGGCTGCGGTGCCGTGTCTTTATTGGAGCTAGCTGGGAGGGGTGTTGCGCTGAAGGCCAACCCGTTTTATGACGTCATTGCAGTCCTCGTGACGTCACCACTGCCAGGGGACTACTCGCTGATGAAGTTATGAAGTCATGCAGTGCTCCTGTGCTGCCACCCATGACAACCTGCGGGGTGAGGCAGGGCTGTGTCTGGGGGCTGGCTGCCTGCACCGGGAGGGCGGTGTGGCCTCCGGAATGGGGGCCTGAGTGGGGGGCGGAGTTTCCGAGAACCAGGCGCAGCCAATGGGAGTGGCCCAAGAGTGGTGGGTGTAGCCAGGGGGCAGAGCCCAGCCCCTGGGAGAGCTGGGAAGGGGCGGGACAGTAAGGGGGTTAAAACAATGGTAGGAAATGAAAATGTAGGGTTTTCTTTCCCATGAAATTTTTTTTTTTGCCTAAAAATGTGTTTCTGACTAATATGTATTTTTTTCCTGAAAATGTGTCATTTTGCTTATAACTGTGTGGCGTTGACTAAAAAGGTGTATCTTTTCCCCAAAGATGTGTGGTGTTGCCTGAAGGTGTTCCATTTTTGCGTACAAATTGTATTTAAGGTTTTATTATTATGTATTTAAAGGTGTGCTGATTGTGTTAAAATTGCTTGATTTTTGCCTAAAACATGACTTTTTTTTTTTTCCACAAAAAGTGTGGTTTTGCCTAAAAATACCTGGGTTTAGCCCCAAAATGTGTATTTTTGCTGTAAATTGTGTGGGTCTTGAAGATTAAAAGTGTGCTTGGAGCAGAAAATACCTTAAAAACTTTGTGGGTATTTTTTCACCTGAAATGTGATGTGTAAATTGTTTTTAATCAGACAATAAGAAGTTTTTACCATTTTTTTTTACCATTATTTTTTAAAATACAACATGATTTTTTTTTACCAAAATCTTTTTTTTTTTTTTTTTTCCATGTAAAATGACTTCTTTTTTTTTTCCACCTCTCAAAATCTGGCTTTTTTTTTTTACCCCAAAAGATTTTTTTTAATTATAAAAGTGTGGAGTTTTAATTGTAAAATCATGACTTTTTAACAAAAAATGGACTTTTTTACCTTAAAATTACTTTTTCCCCCCTCCCCCCCCACAAGATGATTTCTTTTAATCATAAACCAGATTATTTTTTTAATCACAAAATTAGCTTCCAAAATGGCCTCAAAATGACCCAATTTGGGCAATGGCCAGAAGGAGGTGGAGGTGTGGCCAAAATGGGGCTCAAAGGGAATTTTGGGGGTGTTTTGGTGCCCCGAATGGGAAATTGCAGGCAGTCCTGTCCCCAAAGCATCTAGTTTATGGGTCAGAAGAGGGGTGGCCACTGGGCCCCTGCCCTGGTAGCATGGCCAGTTCCCTGGGCAGAGTTGATGGCCAATATCACCCCCAGCTGCAGCTCATTGATGCCCAGGAGCCTCCCCACCATCCCCTGGGAGGGGCCAAACCACCAGAACTATAAAGGTGGCCAAGGGAGAATCTTCAGGCTTTTTGTCTCTGCTTTCGATGTCGTGTGTGAAAAGCTCTGTGTGCAGCCAGGGACTCGGGGTGGACACGAAGGCTCCTGCTCCTTTCTCCTTCCAGCAACCAAATTCCCCAGCTCCTGGTCAGAGTGAGTCATTAGGCTGGATTTTTTACAGGCTATCAAAAGAAAAGAGTCAAGAAGGGTGTTTTTGATGTGAATGTGGTTGAGCTTCTGCTATAAAGCCTAAACCTCAGGTTTTTTTAGTTTTTCAGGCTTTTGCCTTTTGGGGTTTAAGTCTCTCTTCTTGGATTTAGGTTTTTGGGTTTATTTTATTGTGTTGTTATAGCTATGATACTGTATTTAGGGTTTTTTTTTGGTTGTTTTAGGTGTTTCTTAGTCTTTTCTTGGATTCTGGCTTTTGTTTTTTTGTTTGTTGGTTTGGGTTTTTTTTTTTCAGTTTTGGGATTCCAGGTTTTTAATACTATGTTCTTAGTTTTAGGTTTTAAAATTTTTTTAATACTATGCATTCTTTTTTTTTCTTTTTTTCTTTTTTTTTTTTTTTTCCCCTTTGAACCTGTAATTAGGCTTTAGGTTATTTATCCTCTTGTTGGATTCAGGATTTTGATTTTTGAAGGCTTATGACATTTTAGTTGTTAATTGGCTGTTATTAGATTTATGTTTTCCTTTTTGTGTGTGTGTGTGTGTGTGTGTGTGTGTTCTTTTATCGTTTAACTACTATGATCGTGTATTGAGTTTTTTGGGGGGTTTTAGTTATTTCTTAGTAGATTCTTGGATTTTTGGCTTTTGGGGTTTTTTTCATTTTGGGGATTCCAGGCTTTTAATACTACATTGTTAGGTTTAGGTTTGAGGTTTTTTACTTTTTTTAATACTATAGTAATTTATTTCTGTAAAGCTGTATTTAGGCTTTAGCTTATTTGTCCTGTTCTTAGATTCAGCGTTTTGATATATTTTTTTTGTGCCTTTAGGTTTTAGCCTTTTTGGTTTTTAATTATCTGTCCTTGGACTTAGGTTTTCTGGTTTATTTCCTTGTGTTCATATAGTTTAAATACTACAATCCTGTATTCAGTGTTTTGGTGTTTCTTAGTCTATAATTTGATTTCGGCATTTAGGTTTTTTTGTTTTCAGTTTTGGGATTCCAGGCTTTTACTTTTTGTAATACTTTTTTTGTTTTGTTTGTTGGTGGTTTGTTTTTTTTTTTTTTTTTTCTGTAAACATGATATTTGGCTTAAGGTTATTTATCCTGTTCTCAGATTCAGGTTTTTTATTTAAGTCTTGTGTGTTTTGGGGTTTAGTGCTCTGTTCTTGCATTTGGGATTTCTGTGTTTGGTTGGTTTGTTTTTGGTTGGGATTTTTTTTTGTGTGTGTGTGTGTGTGTGTCTGTCTGTCTGTCTGTCTGTCTGTCTGTGTTTTTATAGTTTAAATACTACGACCCTGTATTTAGTGTTTTGGCATTTTAGGTGTTTCTTATTTTATTCTTGGATTTTGGCTATTGGTTTACTTTCAGTTTTGGGATTCTAGGTTTTTCATACTACTTTCTTAGGTTTAGGTTTGAGGTTTTTACTTTTTGTAATACTACTTTTTTTTTTTTCTGTAAACCCAGAATTAGGCTTCAGGATATTCATCCTGTTCTTGGATTCAGGTTTTTGATGTTTTTAGGCTTGTGCCTTTTACGTTTTTAATTCTCAGTTCTTGGATTTAGGTTTTCCAGTTCATTTTTTTGGTGTTTTTATAGTTTAAATACTGTCATCCTGTATTGATTTTTTTTGTTGTTTGTTTTTTTTTAAGTTGTTTATTTTGTCTGGCTTTTTTTTTTTTTTCTTCAGTTTTGGGATTCCAGGTTATTAATACTATGTTCTTAGATTTATATTTTAGGTTTTTACTTTTAGTAATGCTATATTAATTTTCTTTTCCTGTAAATCTGGAATTAGGCTTTAGGTTATTTATCCTGTTCTTGGATTCAGGTTTTGGATTTTTTTTTTTAAGGCTTTTGCCTTTTGGGGCTTAATTCTCTGTTCTTGTCTCTGTTTAAGTTGTCAGTTTTATTTTTTTTAGTGTTTTTTACAGTTTAAGCACTGTCATCCTGTATTGATTTTTTTTTTTTTTTTGGGTTTTTTTAGGTGTTTTGTTAGTATATTCTTGGATTTTGGCTTTTGGGTTCATTTTTCCATTTTGGGGTTTTTAATACTACGCTCTTAGATTTAGGTTTTTACTTGTTGTAAAAACTTGTTTTTTTTCCTGCAAACCAGGACCTAGACTTTGGTTATTTATCCTGTTCTTGGATTAAAGTTTTGGATTTTTGAATGCTTGTGCCTCTAGGTGTGTGCCTTTTTGGATTTATTTATCTCTTCTTGGATTTAGGTTTTGAGGTTTCATTTTTGAGTTTTATATTTTATTATGCTCATGTGTAGATTTATTTTTTTTTTATGTTTCTTACTCTATTCTTATATATTGGCTTGTTGCTTGTTTTTCAGTTTTGGGATTCCAGGTTTTTAATACTAACTTCTTAGATTTAGGTTTTAACATTTGTCCTGGTTTGAGTGAGAACCTAAGAAATTCTGTTCAGTGATTTTACTTTTCAGCTCAGGTTTTTATAACTAAATAGGTGAACTATGTGAACCATGCCAACCCAGCTGCTAATTATAGATACTACCTTGGGAATTAGAGGGGCTCTGCCTCCAGCCAGGTGGAGGAGAGGGATAACAGAGTTTATTGGACTGTGTGGGTTTGATGGCCTTAGAACCACAAAAGTACAGAGCCCTAGTAGATACCGGTGTACAATGCACCATATTGCCATCGAATCATAAAGAGACTGAATGTGTTACCATTAGTGGGGTAACAGGAGGATCTCAAGAACTGACTGAATTAGAGGCTGAAGTAAGCCTCACCGGCAATAAATGGGAAAAGCACCGTACAGTGACTGGTGCGGACACTCTGTGCATCCTTGGCATATACTTTCTCAAGAAAGGGTATTATAAGAACCCAAAAGGGTATAGATGGGTCTTTGGAATAGCAGGTGTAGAGACTGAAGACAAGAAACAACTGAATGTCCTGTCTAACCTTTCAGAGGAGTCTACTGGTGTGGGTAAGATGGAAGTTGAGGATCAAAAGGTGCCAACTGCTACAGAAGCAGCACACTGAAGACAATATCGCACCAACAGAGCCTCTGTAGCTCCCATCCAGGAGCTGATCCTTCAACTAGAGCGTCGAGGGGCGGCCAGCAAAACTCACCCGGCGTGTCCTATATGGCCGGTGAGAAAATCTAATGGGGAATGGAGATGAACTGTGGCCTATGGTGGCCTGAATGAGGTCACAATAATGAGTGCTGACATACCGGACATGCTGAAACTCCAGTATGAACTGGAGTCAAAGGCCGCTGAGTGGTCTGCTACCGTTGACATTGCTAATGCATTTTCCTCTATTGCTCTAGCACCAGAGTGTAGGCCTCAGTTTGCTTTCACCTAGAGAGGTGTCCAATACACCTGGAATCAACTGCCCCAGGGGTGGAAACACAGCCCTACCATTTGCCTCGGAGTGGTCCATTCTGCACTAGAGAAAGGTGGAGCTCCAGAACACGTGCAATACATTGATGACATCATTGTGTGGGGCAACACAGAAGTAGTTTTTGAGAGAAGATAATTGCAATTCTTCTAGATGCTGGTTTTACCATTAAAAGCAGCAAGGTCAAGAGATCCGGTTTATCTAAAGAAATGGCTAGATGGGCGTCACCAGTTCCCCATGGAGGTAGTTAAAATAACAGCAATGTCCCCACAAACAAACAAACAAAAAAACCACAATCCTTCTTAGATGCTGTGAGTTTCTGGACAATGCACCTTCCCCGTTACCGTCAGATTGTCAACCTCTCTATGAAGTGACTCAGAAGAAAACCAATTTCTACTGGGGTACTGAACAAAAACTGGCCTTGGAATGAAATTTAATGAAATGTAATACTTAAAAATACTAATTAATGCTAATCAATAAAAGTTCTAATATTATAAGAATGAATATTATTAGTACAAATACTGATACTTAAAAATGCCTATTTAATACTTAATGAAATTTAACACAAATTTAAGCAAGTGTAGAGTCCTTCATCTGGGGAAGAACAACCCCATGTATCAGTACAGGCTGGGGGCCGATCTGTTGGAGAGTAGCTCTGGGGAAAAGGACCCGGGGGTCCCGACGGGCAGGGGGATGACCGCGAGTCAGCAACACGCCCTTGCGGCCAAAAAGACCAATGGCATCCCAGGATGCATTCAGAAGAGTGTGGCCACCAGATCAAAGGAGGTTCTTGTCTCCCTCTACTCTTCGTTGGTGAGGCCCAATCCGGAATACCGTGTCCAGTTTTGGGCACTCCGGTTCAAGAGGGACAGAGAGCTACTGGAGAGAGTCCAGCACAGGGCCACCAAGATGATTAAGGGAGTAGACCATCTCTTCCTGATGAGGCGAGGCTGAGAGAGCTGGGGCTCTTTAGCCTGGAGGAGACTGAGGGGGGACCTCATCCATATGTATCAATATGTTAAGGGTGAGTGTAGGGAGGATGGAGCCAGACTCTTCTCAATGTCATCCAGTGACAGGACAAGAGGCAATGGTAGTCAGTCAGAGCACAAGAGGTTTAGGGTAAACACAAAGAAAAACCTTTTCTTAGTGAGGGTGCCAGAGCCTGGAACGGGCTGCCCAGGGAGGGTGTGGAGTCTTCTTCTCTGGAGACATTCCAGACCCACCTGGATCTGTTCCTGGGTGACTTAGTCTAGGTGCCCCTGCTCTGGCAGGGGGGTTGGACGAGATGATCTTCTAGGTCCCTTCCAACCCCCATAAAGACTTTGGAATGCCACCAGAACAGGCAGTGACACGTGCTGAAGAAGCCCCACCATGTAATCAGTTGTCAGATACCGGTAAGCAATATGCTCTGTTTACCGACAGATCTCGCCGTCTCGCAGGAAACCCTCGCGAGTGGAAAGTTGCCGCTTGGAGTCCCCCAGGATGAGTAGCGGAAGCAGCTGAGGGAGAAGGTGAATCAAGTCAGTTTGCAGGATTCCAGTTTTTTAATACTACATTCTTCGATTTAGTTTTCAGGTGTTTACTTTTTGTAATACTGTGTATTCCTATTTTTCTGTATGTGTGAAATTACCCTTTAGAGTTGTCACCGTTTAGGTCCAGGGCAACCCCAGACCCATAACAGATACTCTCTTTTAACCCCCTCCCTCCCTCCCCAAAGGAGAGGAGGAAAGGAATAAAGGAGTTAGCGATCAGAAAATGAAACTAGAACAATTTAATGAAAATAATAACGGAATATATACAAATATGTACAAAACCTGTACCTACACCACCCCGATGGTAATTATGTCTTCGTGGCCGATGCCGCGGAGTTGGCCCAGGAGAGTCCCAGACTGGGCCCCGCAGCAGCCGGGAGCTGCGTTCAGGAATCGAATTCCGGCACCAGATTCAGGAACACACCGATCGGGATCGAAGGCAGAATGGAGAGAGTCCTCTTCGGTGCTCTGAGGGGGAGAACCCCTCGAGAGAGAAGAATGTCAACCAGAGCCGAGAGCCTAGCCCTCCAAGTAGCATGCATGCTTAGCCTGCGTGTTTTTCTCTCCTGCTTTTTTGTTACCTTAGAGACTATTCGGATCCCCGAGCTTTATATACTGTGCATGACATCTACGGGATGGAATACCTCATCGGTCAGTTTGGGGTCACCTGTCCCGATCGCTTCTCACTGCAGGTGCGGCCTTTCAGTTTCTGCACCCCCCAGTATGATAAAAAAGTTCTAGCAGTGGCTTTGGTATACTCGGTAGTAACTCTAAACATCAGGTGTTCTCACTGCTAGAAGCAGACATTTTCTTCAAAACATGTTGCTAACTTCAGAAAGTACAGTTAGTTAGAAAATCTGAGCCGAGAAGTAAAATTATTGAAGAGAACTTGTTCAGTTCTCACTCAAACCAGGACATTCCACCCATTATTATTCCACTTGATTTACATCATACCAATCGCTAGGTTATTACTTCTTTCTACAAAAACTTAATTTACTTTTTGATTGTAAATTTCCATCCATTGCAAAAGTCTCTCAGGGTAGAAAAGATGGAGTTCATCACAGTCCGTGTCAACAGTTTGCAGGTTCATCTAAGGGGTTTTGCTGGACATCACTCATGGATGTTAGCTCCTGTCATCACCATAATGTTATTCTCTAGTGATAACTCATCACGTTAAATCGATTTCTTAACATACAGGGTAACTTTTCCACTCCTCTTTCCTCTTCGGTTCCTTCTGAATAGCTTATAACCATCAGCAGCCACACACGAAGCTACCGGGGCTCTGAGGTCAACTACACGCCAAGAGAAAAGGATACCTTAGCAGCCTATGAGGCAATTCAAACCTCTTCAGAAGTTGTCGGCACAGACGCAGCTCCTCCCGGCACCCCGACTACCGGTTTTGGGCCGGATGTTCAAAGGAAAGACCCCCTCTACACATCACGCCACCGACACCACCCGGAGCGAGCGAATCGCCCCGAACATGTGGCGCGCCCAAATCCGGAGCCCTAGCCGCCCCAGAATCTTGGAAATTGTCACTAATTGGCCCGAAGGTCCGAGTGTTGATCTGGCAGTGGACGACAAGGAAGAAAAGGTGACACGTGCAGAAGAAGCCTCACCATATAGCCAGCTGCCAGATGATGAAAATCGCTAAGCTCATTTCATTGATGCTTCCCGCCGTCTCGTGGGAGCGAATCGGGAACGGAAAGCAGCCGTACGGAGCGCAACGCTACCAGTCGCAGAAGCCACCGACGGACGAGGCGAGTCGAGTCGGTTCGCCAAACTCAAAGCCACGCAGCTGGCGCTCAACATCGCCGAGCGAGAGAAGCGGCCAAAACTTTCTCATGTCCCACATCCATTACCCCAATTGGTCTTTTTAACGTGTCACCCGTTCCACTCACTCACGCTTAGTTCCCGCTCTTCTAACAACATCTCTACATAATCTAATTCCTTTGGAGTGCATGACAACCCTGAGACTTTTTTATTCTCTCAGGCCCCCTGAGGGCCTCTCTAGCCCCAGTTAGCAATTTTTGCTCTTTCGGCACCTTTTCCAAAGCCGCCTTCGTGCTCCAGAGCGTCGCGTTCACCTCCCATCTCACAGCGTGGATTTATTTGCCAAACAACACCCCGTCCGTCTGCCGCTCGGACGTCCTCCAGGTTTTGCAACAGAAGGCAACAGCCTTCACTCTCTTTTACTGCCACCCATCTCGGGACAGGTTTGGTGACAATTTTAAGTTTACTTTTTTCCTAGTTACATAATTGCTAATTGAAGTATTTCACACAGTTAATTTTTCTTTTTTATGTCCACATTTTTTTTTATTATATTTGTCATTTAGGATATAAATAAATCTCTTGTGGAACTCTTTCTAAGAGACCTTTAAGGTGGCACTGAATCATCAACACTTTTATAGTGTAGTAAATAATTTCATTTGTACTTTGAACTCTTTTTGAGAGGGGACCCACACAGGAACCCGTTCGGCTTCGCCCTTCAGTCGTACCCGAAACGGCTCCGGGCGACGTTAGGTACCTTCTACCGTCTCTCTATAAGCGAGACTTTCCTCTACAGAACTTTAGGATTTATAGTAGAAGTTTAACCCCATAGACATCAAAACCACCATTATTTCCTCTTCTTATACTCTAGAAAAAAAGTCAAACTTAATTACTTACTCATTCAATTAGCTGGCGCATTACCGGCAACGAAGCGGATGTCCTCGCATCAAGAGGGAGTTACTGGCTTCACACAGAACTTCTCACACCTAACATTTCAGACAGAGAACAAAAGGCTGTTGCTCCTATGGGCACCTTTATAGTTCTAGTGGTTTGGCCCAGCCCTTCCCAGTGGATTGTGGGGAGGTTGGTGGGTGGAGCCTGGGGGGTATATGAGCTGCAGCCTCAGAGCAGGGGCCTCATTCACGCCTCAGGCTTCTCTGAGGATAGAGCTCTATACCTTTTCCTCATAGAAGTAGCTCTGGGGTTGTTGCAGCAGATCTGAGAAGGAAAGGAGAGATATGCTTGTGAGAAAAGAGCTTCAGGCCTCTTCTAGATTTAGTTCTCTGCTTACCGTGAAATGCTCTCGGGCACAGCTGCTTTTTTTTTCCTTTAGGTAGCTTTATGCTACCTCCTTTAAGAGGAGACCTCGAGGGGACGGCCGCCCAAACGGCGGAGCGGTCGGGGAAGGCGAGGCGCATTCGGGCCCGGTCGACGTCTAAGAGCAAAGCATACGTCGCACGGTTTCGGCACTTCCCTTTTCCGTCGCCGTGAAGTCTCGGCACGGCATTAAACGGGAGCTGGGGCGGTAGGGAGGAGGATGACTGGGATCGTGTTTTCCCAGTAATATCTGACAGTCTGCCTTTGGTTTTGCTCTTTGCAGATACCTTAAGCCAGCCTGGATGGACGGAGCCACAGAGGAGGAGCTGTTCAAGAAGGTGACGTGTTTGTGGGCCACTCTGGTATCTGAGATGGGTGTTAAGCGACAGCTGAATTAAACCGCCTCTTTTTGTATCGCAGGGGCCACGTAGGCCTCCAAATTTGGAATCGAGGTGAGCCAGGGTAGCGGAGAGGCAGTTAACGGGACCGGTGTTGTCCAGCAACCAGGGAGTTCATTTTTGGTCTCAATACCTTGTACTGTAAG
>JAOEGS010102615.1:0-11999 GCA_025447755.1 Corythornis vintsioides
CTCTTGTGCTCCAACTGACTCCCATTGCCTCTTGTCCTGTCATTGGATGACATTGAGAAGTCTGGCTCCATCCTCTCGACACTCACCTTTAACATATTTATAGACATTGACTCCAGCACACTAGGATGGATGGATGCCGGAAGGAGTCTTTGACACCATGGAAGCCTGTGCTGGTGCAGGCTCCTGGCAGGACCTTTGGAACTATGTAAAGAGAGAAGCCTACACAGTAGCAGGTTTTCTGGAAGGACTTGTGACTCCATCAGAGACTCAGTCTGAAACAATCTGTTTCTGAAGGACTTCAGCCTGTGGGAAGGACACATGATGGAGAAGTTAACTGACTGTCTTCTCTGGGGGGATCCCACACTGGTCTCTGCAGGCTGTCGAAGAGGATGAGGAAAAGATAATCCCAGGAGAAGGGAAATGGTGCCACTTCCTTCTCTCCTGTAGCCACAGCTCCTGCATTCGGTGCCAGATAGCAAGCTCGGGAGTAAGGGTGACAAGCATTTTGCCATCTGGTGGCAGTTCACAGGGAAGACAGCCCTGGATGGTCGGGAACACTCATGGTTTAAAACTAAGAGAGGGCACATCTACACGAGACACAAATAAGACTTTTTTTACAATGAAAGTGGCAAAAAACTGGAACAAGCTCTCTAGAGAGGTGATAGAAGCTCAGACCCTGGAAACATTCAAGGTCAGGCTGGATGGGGCTCTGAGCAGCATAATACAGTTAAATATATCCCTGGTCACTGCTTGGGGGTTGAACTAGGTGGTTTTTAGAAGTCCATTCCAACCCAAAATATTCTATGATTCCTCCTCCTTTCTTTGAGCTTTTATTGCAGATCATGCATTATACGTCATGGAATATCTCTATGGTCAATTCACATCAGCTGTCCTGCTGTGTCCCCTGCCAACTTCTTGCCCTCAAGAGGATGAGGAGGCAGCACGATGAGCAGAGGAAGCCCTGACACTGAAAGAATTGCTCGGCAGTAGTTAAACCATTAGTGTGCTTTCAAGGTTGTTTTAGTAACAGATCCAAAACGCAGCACTCTACAGACTGCTTTCAGAAAATTAACTGTCCTAGACAGACATAGTACAATATCCACCTCCTATTCTGCACCATTTGCACTGTGCTCAGGTCCTATATAGCAGATATATATCTATATATAGATATACACTATACAGCAGATCCTCATCAGCTACTACCTCAATTCCTATCATTTAATATATAACTCTGCATCCACTTACTTTATGAACCATCCTCATCAATTGTCCATGAACATCCGTTGACTTCATTTAACCTATGGCTTGGGCTCCATCTGTTCCAGTAGTCTCTTAGGACGGGAGAGGAAACCTGTTGTGATGAGTTGCTGGGCTCTAAAGCCAGCTCAGCTTGGGTTAGGTTGAGGCTTGTGGCCAGCAACAAAGCACCTCACAGACAGTTTCTCAGTCCTATCCCCCTCCAGTGGAGGGGTAGAAATTACAAAAAAAAGGCTTGAGGGTTGAGACAAGGACAGGGACAGGGAGGGCTCACTCACAATTTATGGTCATGGGCCAAAAGGAGACTCAACTTGAGGAAACAAAATCAATTTCACTTAAACAAAACCACCACCATCAGTTTACCAATGAAGTCAGAGTAGACAATAAGAAATACAGCCAGATATTAAAAACACTTTTCCCCAACCCCTCCCTTCTTTCCCCACTCATCTTTGCTCCTGATTTCTCTATCTGCTCCCCACAGCTGTGCAAGGGGGCAGGTAATGGAGGTTTCAGTCAGTTTGTCACACATTGTCTCTGCCAGTCCTTCCTCCTCAGAGGGAAGACTCCTCGCAGTCCTCTCTTGCTCCAGTGTGGCAACCCTCCCAAATGTGTGATAGTCCTCCATGAACTTCTCCAACATGAGACCTTCCCTTGGGCTGCAGCTCTTCATGAACAGCTCCAGCATGGGTTCCTTCCACAGAATGTGGTCCTCCCAATGGGCAGTGCAGTGTTTCAACATGGGCTTTCCTCAGAATCATGGACTTCTTCAGTTGTATACATCTGATCCAACGTGGAGTCCTTCACAGGCTGAAAGAGGGATTCTGCTTCACCATTAATTTCTGTGGGATGCAGGGTGTCAATCGACCATTTCACCACAGGCTCCCGAGGGATCTCTGCTCCACTGCTTCTACCCCCGCTCCTTTCTCACTGACCTTGGTGTCCACATAACTGTTCCTCTCATATCCCACTCCTCTCCAAAGCAAAAATGGTTGCCCAGTAAGTTTTTCCCCTCTAAAATATGTTTTACTACGAAATGTTTCCTCTGTTGCTGATAGGCTTAACCTTGACTAGAGGCAGGTCTGGTTTGGAACCAGGAGAGCAGCTAGAAGCTTCTTACAGGAACCACACTTTAGCCCATTTCTCAACCAAAAACCTGCCAGTCACAAATTCAACACACTTCTGTAACATACAGATCAAAACTGTGAGCTACAACGGCCCAAGCACACATCCACCACAGTGCAATAGATCTGGCATGTTGTCTAGTTACATAGACTAGATAGGAAGAGGACTAGTCAAGCCATGATTGAAATTATGTCAGGTGCCCTGAACTACTACTTAATGGTTGAAGTCTTTCATCTTCAGAGGATAAAATACTTCCACAGTGGGGAAGGGAGTATGTCTCTGGACCCAGGGTTGGTCTTAATCTGGTCTTGCATTTTCGTGAATGAAGGACATATGCATCCCTGCAGAAATAAATGATCTGAAAAGTCACATATATTTTGCATGAAGCTAAGATCCAGTGTAGTGTTACAGTACCCAAAATTTACTAAATTGCAAGATCAGTGATAAACAACAGTGATATTGGACACTTTTAGGATTCAGATGTTTTGTCTAGACTGTTCTTTCTACGAGAAAAGTTGGACCAGATGATCCTCGAGGTCCCTTCTAGCCTGGTATTCTATGAGTCTAATTGCAAACAGAATGACTTGGGAGGAGGGTCTGTGGTTCGTGTGACCAGTTGAGCACCTCTTTGCCGAGCACATCATTAACAGCCGGCAGGACGTCTATAGGGCATGACGTACGAGTGTCACACGGTGGTGCTGCTGTTCAGCAAATGTAAAACCTCGGCCACTAATGACAAGGGAAAAGATGACAGCAATCCCTGTGCAAATGTAAAAGTGACACCAATCACTGTGCAAATGTAAAATGTGTGTGTGTATGTCTACACGCAGGCTTTTAGCAGGAATGTCTCACACCTCTTCTACTAGTGTCGTCTTACAAGTCAGATGCTTGGCTTTTCTTCTGCTATATCTGCATAGTGGTAAGTATTTGCCTCACGGCAGATGTTCCAAATTAGCACCAAATGAGAAACAGGTACTGGTTATGGTGTAGAAAAGCAGCACATTGCCAAGGAAGGAAAGTTTTAAGCTTTACAAGTATGTTCATAAACAGGAAGCACTTAAACAATGCAGAAATTTACTTTTTTGAATTTCAGCTTATAAATGCCAGTTGACAGGATTAGAGTCGCAGACTTGTTTTTGGTGAACTCATTATTTTTCTTTATGCCATATTCCCAACCAAACATCACAGAACAGCTCATTCTCACTACTGAAATTAATTGTGCCATTATGGCACAAACTGGGGGGAGTGGCTGACACAGCAGCAGGCTGTGCTGCCATCCAGAGGGACAGGCTGGAGAGATGGGCAGGGAGAAATTTAATGAAATTCAGCAAGAGCAAGTGTAGAGTTCTTCATCTGGGGACGAACAACCCTATGGATCAGTACAGACTGGGGACTGATCTGTTGGAGAGAAGCTCTGTGGAAAGGTCCTGGTGGGCAGGGGGATGACCATGAGCCAACAATGCACCCTTGCATTGTGGTATTTATATTGTGGCATTGAAGACCCACCTGGATGTGTTCCTGGGTGACTTAGTCTAGGTGATCCTGTTCTGGCAGGAGGGTTGGACTAGATGATCTTCTAGGTCCCTTCCAACCCCTAACATTCTATGATTTTTATTAAATCATGCTATTGCCTTGTGCCTTTGTCAGAATGATATTTCATCATAACCATGATGGTATAAGGACAAAGAAGGCCCATGAGTAGCTGGAAAAAGTAATATACTTTATTAAATAACTGGTATGACAGGAAGAAACAGAAAATCCTCATGTATTTCAAGCCCTTCTTCATATATCCAGTCTTGAGCACCCGAAATCTTCTCTGATTATACCAACTATATCAGTTTGTCTGATAATTTCTAATAGCAAACTACTTCCTGCTCTGTTACAGTTGGTACTGATTTATCAGGGCAAAGAAGGAGCTTTGACTTCCTGTGGACATGCCAACCGCTAGACCACTCAAATGAGTAGAATTAAAAAATGCCAAACAGTACTTAAGGCTCTTAGACATATTAATGTACTATAAAAGACCACTGTACTGTCTGCCATAAATCCTTTCATTTTTATATTGTTTTATGAATAAAAAGGTAAGTCTGTAGCTAATAGCTATGATTTCTTAAACACTACATAAATTCTAGTAACTTCATGACAGAAAATGTAATGTAAGTGTATTATCCTCAACAATTTCACTTTAATTTTATCTATCTCACTGTACTCATGAACCATTGCACATCTTTGTTGCTGTACATGTAGATGAATTAAACATAAATCTTAATCAGACACAAGTTCTTTGAGTTCCTTAAAGCAGTTTTCTCATCATGGACCATATAGATAATACTACTTTGGGATGAGCAGGAATACTCCAGTCACCACTTGACTCAATGAAAATTTTTTCATTGCTTCTGGTCTGATACCCACTTCCTACAAATGCTTCTTCATCTCAACTGGGGACCATATTTTGAGTTTTAATTATCCAGGGCTTTGTATTTAGCACCCAGATATTCAATGGTTTACTGTATTTGGTGATTATTAATGCATTGTACATATACTAACATATGATGACTTTGTTTTTTTTGTAATCTTGATGGAATTTGGTGTCATCTTTCTGGTTTGGAGGTATACCTAATACTCCAGGTGCTCTGCTTTGTTCTTTCAGGGTCCAGATACAACAAGAAGCTCTCTGGAAGCGGTTGGAAAAGCACCCCTGGTCTTGCCAAGGATCAGCTAATACTGGAGGGAGGGAAATGCTCTTCTCCTGCAGGCATAGCTCCAGCCTTCAGTGTTGGCTAGCAGGTTTGGGAGCAATACTGGTGAGTCTTTTGCCTTCTCATAGCAATTCAAAATGAAAAAAAAGTCTGCCATAGAACATGTTTAGGTGGTGTGCTTCAGATTAGTTACCCTTTAGGTGATACTAGTAGGAAGATGTCATTGACCTAAGTTCATACTGCCAGGAGCTGCTGAAAACTCCACTCTCCCTATTGCTGGCTTTTTGGGGCTGACTTCAGCCTCAGGATTTACCTGAGTCCCTAATAAAATACTGCTGCTAACAAAGATTTTATTTAACACTGATGCCAACTTGTGGGAGTAAGCACATGGACTGGAGGGAAAGACCTGTCTGTACATTGTCCCATCACTAGGACATGACAAAGGATGCTGTGGAGGTGAGCTCAAGACATGTCCCAAACCACTGAAACACTAGTGAGTGCCCTATTAGAGCCAACAGCAAACTAACATGCAAACCTATCCCCAGGTAAACCAGAGGGAAGTGCTACCAGGGGTCACACCTGTGCAGATGGAAGCAGGTGTAAGGTGAGGCAATGACACACTCTCCTATGTATGTCTAGGGACAACAGTCAGTTTTGGCTTCCTGAGCTGTGGTATATCAATTACAAATGGGGAACAAATGTGAAACACCTTTCAAATACAGCAAATTACACATTTATTTGGTTTTTATTTTTTATATTAAACACAACTTTTAAATATTCTGTTGATATATTTATCATACTAGGAGGATACAGGATGGCTTTATGTAACTGCAACTTTCAAACACCCTTCTGAGGAAATTTTAAAGTTATGTACCATTCATATTTCTTTCTTCTTTTCCAAAGTGTTCACTGTATAACATGCTACATAGCTTTAAGTTGTTTTTGTTTTGTTTTGTTTTGGGTTTTTTTGTTTTGTTTTGGTTTTGTTTGTTTGTTTGCTTTGTTGTTTGTTTTTTGTTGTTGTTTCGTTGTTTTGTTTTGTTTTCTGGTGAATCGTGCCAACAAGATATGTTGACAAGCCTCATTGGTAGTGTTATTGTCTATGGCGGTCTCTCTGGATGATCTAGGAAGGATGTCCTTAGGGAAGGCAGCTGACTTGGAGAATGCAGTATTTGCTCCTTGGCCAAGGATACGTGTGTCAACATGTTCTTGTTGACATAAATAGGACTTCTGGAAGAGGTTCTTAAGGACTTCTTAAGATGTTCTTATATGTGCTATTACACACCATATATAGGACAACCAGTGATCAGGCCTAGGAAGCCTGGGTTTATGAAAGGCACGTCCTGCTTGACAAACCTGATCTCCTTCTATGACAAGATGACCTGTCTAGTGGATGAGGGAAAGGCTGTGCATGTTGTTTTCTACTTGGATTTCTGTGAAGCCTTCAACATCTCTTCCCACAGAATTCTCATGAAAAAGAGTATCTGCTTGGATGTCTGTACACTCTGCTGGATCAAGCACTGGCTGAATGGCCAGGCCAAAAGAGTAGTGATGAATGGAGTTAAATTCAGTTAGTGGTATTCCTCAGGGTTCAGTATTGGGACCACATCTGTTTAATATTTTTATCAATGATCTTGATGAGGAGCTAGAATGCACCCTCGGTAACTTTAAGGATGATACCAAGTTGGGTGGGAATGTGGAGGTGCTTGATGGTAGGATCAACAGAGGAACCTAGAGAGGCTGGATTTATAGGCTGAAGTCAATTGTATGAGCTTCAACAAGGCCAAGTGCTGGGTCCTTCTCTTGGACCATAACAACCCTAGGCAAGGAGTGAGGAAGAGCAGCTGGAAAGGTGCTTGGCAGAAAGGGACATGGGGGTGTTTATCAACAGCTGCCTAAACATGAGCCAGCCCAGGTGGCCAAGAAGGCCAAAGGCATCCTGGCTTGTATCAGAGATAGTGTGACAAGCAGGACCAGAGAGGTGATTGTCTCTCTGTATGTGTCACACCTCAAGTACTGTGTTCAGTTTTTGGCACCTCAATACAAGAAAGATATTGAGGTGCTGAAGCAGGTCCAGAGAAGAGCAACTAAACTGGTGAAGGGTCTGGAGAACAAGTCCTGTGAGAAGCAGCTGAGGGACCTGGGGCTATTTAGTCTCAAGAAAGGGAGCCTGCGGGGAGACCTTATCACTTTCTACTACTACCTGAAAGGATTTTGTGTAGAGGTAGATGCTGGTCTCTTCTCACAAGTAACTCGTGACAAAACAAGTGGGAATGGCCTCAAGCTTCACCAGGGGAGTTTTAAACTGGACATTTGTAAAAGAATTTCACTGAAAAAGTTGCCATTCATTGGAACAAGTTGCCCAGGGAGGTAGTTGGATATCCATCACTTGCATTTAAAAGGCATGTGTTTAAATTCCATATAGATGTGGTGCTTGGGGATATGGCTTAGTGGTGGACTTGTAGAGTAGGATTAATGGTTGGACTTGATTCTCCAACTATGATGATTCTATGATTTTATGAAACTCTACTCTTCATGAAGATGATGAAGAATGGTTCTTCCATGTGAGGTCCTCCATCATTTGAAAAGGTAATTTGTGTTTCCTTATGCATAGGTGAGATATTGAACAAGAAAGACACTGAGGGTTTGATTGTAAAAAAACATTCCTTCCTGAGTAATCTAATGGCTGCTTCTTTGTGGCCTACTAAAGTAAAAGGCCTTGTGCGCATGGCTTGTGAACACACAGGCTGATAGTAAACTATATGAGTATACAAAAAGTTGATAGCAAGCTGCTATGTGGGATGCATTTCTTTATCTTCAAACAGGATCCTGAATGACACAGACCCCACTTCTTGAAGTTAAAGCTGGAAGGGGTCTGTCAGGGGAGACAAAACAAGTTTTGTTTTGGTTTTTTTAAACTTTTTTACTTTTTTCCTTTACCTGCCCATGGTAAAGGAGGAGGGGGAGGGGGGGTGCAGCAGTGCTCTGTGGCATGCCATGCACATAGGTGAGAGAGGAGGGCAGAGTGGGTTGTGACAAAGCTGAAAGGGGCTCGGGATTGCCTGGTGGAGTCCCAGGCATGCTCAGGATCTCATGGTGTTGAGGGAGGAAGGGACACCACTCTCTTGTTCTCTGGGGATGTGGACAGGAAGAGGGAAGGAGCGTCTGTTTTCTTCTCCTGACAGTAGCCCAGAGAGCCATTACACAATGTCCGAGCCATGTCCTCATCTTTCTTCCAAGCATTCATCAGAGGGAAAGAGAGATAGCTCTGAGAGAGAGATGGAGTGAGAGAGAGAGAGAGAGAGAGAGAAGCCCCTACGGTGGGCAGTACCTCCATCCACCTCTTCTTCTCCCTCCCTGTGCTTTTCACTACTCTGGAGCGATGGTGCACTGATTTGGAGCACCCCTCTCAGCTGTGTGGGGTTCATCTGACTCTTTCCTAAATGCCATATTCCTTGGCCTTGTAGGAGGGAAGGTGACACTGAGCCCACCCCTGGGTGTCAGTGACTGCTGCCTCTTGTCCCCTCCCAATCTGCCAGACCACCCTTTTGAACCTACCTGCCAGCATCTCTCTCCCCACGGCTCCCGGGCGCCTCCCTGCTGATCATCAGAGGGAAGGGCAACGAACATTCGGAGTGTTCTGTTTTGCTGTTTTACATAGCTCTTTACTTCATATATAGAAATGCACATACTTTTTTTTTTTTTTTTTTTTCTCAATATAATTACTTTCTCCTTATACACCTTTTGTCTTGCATTGCTAAATTTAAGATAATGACTGTTCAAACCAGGACAGGGTGTTGTCCTGAAGAACAGCTTGTGGTTTAGTCTCCTTCTCTGGAGGATTTTAAGACCCTCCTGAATCTGTTACTTGTGTGTCTGCCCTCGATGTTCCTGCATTGGCAGAGGGGTTTGACTTGATGATCTCCAGACATCCCTTCCAACTCCTACCATTTTATGATTCTATAATCATATGATTCTATTATTCTATTTCCTCAAAAGTATTACCATTATTCACAGGATCCACTGTTCTTTCAGTCTTTCTGGCACTGGTAATAAAAGATACATACATCTATATGACAGATGGAAATTGCTTTTATGGGTGAAAAAGGTCAAGTTTGTTTGGCAGGTTTATAAACTAATTTGTAGGAAAGGATGTTTGTCTGCAACAGTATCATCACTCACATTCTTCTCACACACTTACTGTGTCAATGAACCTTGTCTTAGACAGGAGATCTGACTTCTTGAAAGGAATTAATTATTCTTCCAAATGTGGAAAAATTATACAAAATGTTGCATTTTTTTTCATACAAGACTCTTAATCAATCTTTTCTGAGTAGGTGTGATTTAAGGCTTTTCTATTAACAACCTTAATTCTGTTTTCTCTCCTGGAGGTTGGTCGTGCTGCCAAGAGAGGGCAGCAACCAAGAATAGAAATGGCATGTCTGGCCCTATACTAGGTCACATGAGAATGTAATTTAAGAGATCATTAGCACAGAAGCTCTGTGTCTTACTATAGTCACTGCTCAATGCATTTAGCCTGCTGCCGGTTTTTCCTTACCAGAAAAGCAAACCTCTGTTCTCTTTTATTTGTGCTTTCTTTAAAACAAAAGAAATAATAAAAAAATTCTACACGATCATTTGAAAAATAAGTTCTATGCCATAGGAATATGGCCAGACAAACATCAGTCTCTGCCCTGGGAATGCGGTGCAGAAGGTATCGATCCTGCACCTGCATTTATGCAGTTTTATGGGAACTAAATATAACAAAAAAGTGTAAGCTATACTGTATCTTTATTGTCATGTGTAAGGCAGTTTCACTGTTCATGTTGTCAGATTCCTACTGCAGGCTGAATTAATGAAAATACACGTCTCTGTTCTCTGATGGGCAGTATTTTCTCTCAAATCCACCTGTAAGATCCAAAGATTATTCTTCCGTGTAGCGCATAACCAGAGCATCACAGAGGTTTAAAGATACAGTTCTGCCAACATTTATTGACTAGAATCTGTTTAGGGAAAAGAAAAAATAAAGAAATACGGAAAGGAAAGAAAGAAAGCTTCAGTGTTTTGGTTCTTGCCTTTGGAGGCAGTAAATTTTCCATATTTCTGAGATTACCACATTAAACCACAACATTCATAGCGTACTTTTACTTAATAAGTAAAATATCATGGCCTGATAGAAAATAGAGGTAGAGGGTGGTTCCATGTGGGCTTTTTGCTACTGCAGAACGAAAGTACTGCTGCTTTCTGAGGTTCTGCTTTTCCTGTGTCAAACACGGATGTTGTCTCTAACATATTTATTGGAAAACACCTGTAGCTTTACTGATAAAATGAAAGTATTTAAGGACAGAAACACAGAGTGCAGAGCTAGATGGGGCTATAACAATGGGAAAGAATGAACTGGTGGATGACTCCTGCTGCGTATGCTATACTTAGACTTGAAAGGGCTAATGCTGGCTTAACTTTGTGTATTAAAAAAGGAAAAGCTGTGGGTCAGACTGGGACCTTGTTGTGGGATCCCATAATGGGCTTGTCGGGACAAGGAGCAGCTGAGAGAGCATGGAGGCCACAGGGAAGGTGTTCACCAGTGTCAGACCTGAATTGCCTGACATCAGAATGCTCTCTGGCTGGTGAAGGGAAATCATCCATGTTCCCTCTTGTGCCCATTTCTCCTCAGCCAGGAGACTGAGTAGCATACAGCATTTTAGGGAGAAGGAGATTATAAGAAAGGAGGGGAACCAGAGGGAACAACAGTGGTGAGTTTTTCACAGATATTAGGGGTTGGAAAGGACCTAGAAGATCATCTAGCCCAACCCCCCCGCCAGAGCAGGATCACCTAGACTAAGTCACCCAGGAACAGATCCAGGCGGCTCTTAAGTGTCTCCAGAGATGGAGACTCCACAACCTTCCTGGGGAGCCCGTTCCATCACCAGGCAAAACATTGTTGTCTTTGCAAGTACCACTGCCCTTTCTGTCCAAGGCCTGATTCTGCTCCAGATGTCTTCTGTAACTAACTTGGGTGAGGGCACTGAAACCCAGATTAATTTAAAGGACAATTCAGTTGTCTGAATTCCCTGGAGGGTACGAGCCTTGGCTGCACTTCATACTACAGAGAAATCAGTTTGTCAGCTTCTGGAAGTGATAGGGCCCCTCCTGACCTGTTCTCCCCTGGAGGGTTTGTTCAGGGCTGTGAGCAGTGTTAGCAGAATTAAAAACCCCAAAGCCTCCAATTTCTTTGCACAAAGGGATTCTCCTGTAAGTTCAGCTCAAGCTTTGCAAGTGATGATTAATAAACAGGAATGAGAGAGCAGAAGGCTGGACATTCAGTTTTCTCCAAGTGCTGTGACTTGTATCACCTCTCTAGGGTTCATGCATTGGCTTCATAGTGCTGTTGACAGCAGGGCAGCTCCTGTGTCTGACTGCCACTGGTTTTGGCTGGTTTCAGCTGGGGTGAAAGAGCAGATAACACAGGGGACAGATGAACTTCTGCCATGCCATGCCATGCCTAGCCAACATCTTTACAGAGCACCTCCATTTTCAGCATAGGAACCACAAGAGCTGTAACCCACAGGATGGAGTTTCCTGTTGGTGGTGGCTGGTGGGTTTCCATGGGAAGTGCCTGGACTGCTTGCAGTCTGGAGAGTGCTCAGCATCAAGTTCATCAGCAAAAAGGGCTAGAAATAACTGAACTTGTACATCAGCTTTTCTGTCAACATTTCTACAGTCTTTCATTAGCTTAAGTAACAGATTCCTCCAGTCAAGCAATTTTCCTACTTTAAAAAAAAAATAAAAAAGCAAGGAATAATTTTTACATATTGTCATCAGAAAAGAACACTGTAGTTCTTTTGCTTTTTTTCTTGCCCTGTTTTGTTTTAAGAATGGAGGATAGTGTCAGCCTTCCACCCCTGCCCCACCAGCAAGCCA
>JAOEGS010102616.1:0-11994 GCA_025447755.1 Corythornis vintsioides
GGGGTGTCCAGCCTGGAGAGAAGGAGGCTCAGGGGAGACCTTCTGGCTCTGGCAGCTCCTGGCAGGAGGGTGCAGCCGGGGGGGGTCGGGCTCTGCTCCCAGGAAACAACTACACTCAATTTCACTCTCTCACTTTAAAACAAAGATAACAAAGGTGTTGTCACCGCTCTGATCACTAATAATTTGCAAAAGCAGGTGCAAGAAAGAAAGCAAAGCTGTGTCACTGCCAGGGGTCACTGCCAGGGGTCACTGCTAGGTTCTGTGGGTGATGCTCAGCACAGGGGGGTCAAGAAAGCGCTCCTGGGGCCAGAGGTGCCCACAGCTCCAGCCCTGCCCCCGCTGCTGCTGCTTGGGAGCCCTGTCCCTGTCCCCTCCCTGCCACCCAGCCCTTGGAACCCTGAGAAATGGCCGAGAGGAAGGATTAGCCTGTTCCTATGGAGAGCAAGAGCTGCAAATTTACTTCCAGAAGCATCTAAGCAAGAAGTGCTTGAGAGTTCAGCCAGTGACAAATGAGCAAACATGGGCTTTAATTACATAAAGCCTTTCCCTTCCATTTTCTAATTAGAAGCAAGGAGGAGGATGTTATCTACACACAAGGGTTTTGTGGTTTCCTTCCACTGCTGCTGCATCTGGGTCCTGAATCCTACCCTGCCACAGTCAACGGATTTAGGAAAGTCCTCAGCACTACAAAACTTCCCAGCATCCATCAAGCTGTGTGTGTCACCAGGGCCTGCAGATCTAAACAGCCCTGTGGATAGAAACCCTGCCCTGAGCTGATGCAGCCACCGGTGGGAAATGAGGAATGAAAGGCAGAGCTGAGAGGCTGAGAATGGATTATCTGAGTGAATGAGTAAGAAAGCAGGAATAAAATTTTCATGGCGTGCAGGAGACCACAAGGTGAATACTTGAATGAAAAATAAAATAATTATAGCCCCAAAAAAATCAATATTAGCCTGAAGCACTGTAGAATCACAATTTAAAATAGCAGTGCTCCAACCCCCTGGGAGCTCCCTGCTCTGCCCCTTGGCTCTCCTCCTGCTGCCAACCAGTACACCAGCCCTCCTGCAGAGTGCTGGGAGGCACCAGCCCAGTGTCCCCAGCAGGGAGAACCCCACCAGCTTCACCTCAATTACTCACTAACTATCCCTGAAGGGGGGAGAGAGGCAGGAGGAAAGGCTGCAGCATCTCCAGCCCGTCCTCATTGGTTGTTTTAAGCAGTCTGGCTCTCACTTTCCATTCTTTTTTTGTGATAATACCTTTAAAACGGAGCACCCACCCATAGCCACAGTGTATCTGTGTCTGTCACCAGCACCTTTACAGCTAGACAGCCCTGCAGATAGAAACCCTGAGCTGATGCAGCCACCACTGTGCACCTCGGAGCTGCATGGGCATCCCCTGTGACCCAGCTGCCTCGCCCACCCTCCTCCCCCTGCCCCTCTTCACAGCACAGCTTAGGGCAGAGAACACCCCTCGATTATTCCGGTGTGCCCTGCACTTCCACAGCTTTTCAGCAGCCACATCCAGGCACAAGAAAACACATTTTCTCTGCAAACACAGGTGCCTTAGTGCTGCCCCTTCCCACCCTGCCAGGTGTCCCTCGGATGAGAGCATCTCTGGCTGCCTGCACTGAAGGCAGGGGTGGGAAGGAGAGGGGAGTTCCTTCCCTGGCCAAGGGGATTTTGAGACCAGATACTCAGGAGCAACTCGGCCAGGCAGCCTCTTTAACCCCCCGGCCCCCCAGAGTGCTGGAATCCCTCCTGCTGGAGTTGCCATGGAGCCTGGGCTGCCCCCCGTGGGCTTCACGGACTGAAGAATCCTCCCGATGGATCCATTTCTCACTGACCTCAGTCAGAACACTAAGATAAAATTGCCACCATGATGTCAGAAGAGAAACTGGAACGTTTTGGAACGACGCTTAAATTGTTAGAATCGCTTACTTTTAATTAAAAGCAAGAGTTTAAAAGCTCTATTTTAAAACCCTTCCTTCCAAGAAGAATATCTTTTTGCCAAGTGGCAAGTTGGATCAGATCTGGGAGGGGCTGAAAGGAGAGTTTCCCAGTAAGGTGTTTCAGCTGGGCTGGTGCATGAATTCAGCCAGCAGTTTTCACTGCTGTGTGTGGGTGAAAACCCGAACGCCAGAGGAATCTGGACAAAATTCCAACCTGCTCCCACTGGGTCCCCGAGCTGCAGCTGGCACAGAGCCCCAGGCAGGGGCACAGCAGCACAGCAGTGATGCCAGCCTCCCGCAGGGCAAGGTGAGGAGCAAATCCCCCATCACAGAACAGCTTGCACACGATTTGCACTTCATTTCTTTTCTAAAGCAACAACAAAACCCCCAACAGTTGCCTAAAACCCAGGCAGGGTGAGGAATCCCAGCGTGGAGAGGCTTAGAAGGGATCTCTGGAGACCATCTCACCCAACCCCCTGGCTAAAGCTGGGTGGGTCTCTGGAGATCTCACCCAACCCCCTGGCTAAAGCTGGGTGGGATCCTGCTCCAACCTCATCAGCTCCAGCAGGTCAAGAGGGGTTTGGGGAGGAAAGCTCCCTACTCAACCAGGGAGCCAAGTGGAGCTTCTCTTGTTACAGCCAAAGGGAAGAGGCCTCTAAGTTTTGTTCTCCTTTGTCCTTTATCACCTCTGATGACTTGGCAGCAAAGGCTAAATATAATTTTTCATGCCTCATCTTCCAAGCAGATGTGGTTGAACATCTAGAAGAAAAACCCCAAACCCTCCATCCCGTAGGGAACATCACAACTACTGCAGAATGCAGAGCCAGGCCCTGTAACCCTGCCCAACGTGCCATTGTGCCCACAGCTTGGCTCTGAAGGTCCCAGCTGGTCCTCCTCTGGTGGATGAGGCAGCAGCTCAGGCTGCCTCACACTTCTGAAAAGCAGCCTGATGTAAAGGGCTTGTGATTTCCAAAGGGCATCATTGGAGAACAAAAAAACTGTTTTGAGTTGTAGCACTGGGGCAATATTCTACCCTCCAGGGCCAAGTTTGGGTTAGTCAGGTTTTCAGTCCCATTTCTGAGGTCCAGACATGTCAAGGATTCTATGACATTGTCCTCAGAGTGAGACATTTGCCCAGGGCAGGGGGGGAGTCCCCGTGACCCCTGGAGGGGTTTCCAAGCCCCCCGTGGAGCTGTGGTGCTGAGGCCACGGGGCAGTGGTGCCCTGGCAGGGCTGGGGGGTGTGATGAACTGAAAGCTCTCTTCCACCCTAAACAATCCTCGGAGCCTATGATTCTCCTCAAGAAAGTGCAGCGTGAGCACCCTCTTCCACCTCGTGCTGGCACTCAGCAGCACCTCCAGGCTCTCTGCAGAGCTGCAGCTGAAGCCTGCTGCTGGCTGACACGGGGACACCAGCAGGGTAGAGCATCCCTGTCTGGGTGACACTGCTCGGTGTCAAAGGCAGGGGTGTTGATCCTGACATGCCAGCAGTGCTGTTTTCAGCAAAGGCACCTCTTCACATGTTTGTCTGCAACACTGAGTTCACCAGAAACTTTTTCTCCCTCACATCACCCTGCAGTAAAATACATTTCTTACCTCTTCTTTTTTTGTCCCAGTACACACAGAAAATGCCCAACTTCATCCCTAGGAAAGGGGATAACTGTGGGCCATGCAGCCCATTTGCTCTGCACTCCTGATGCTCCTCTGGAGAGCAGATCTGAGCCATGCTGGAAGTCCTGCTCCTTTTCCTCACCACGCCACCTCCCTCGAGTGCCAGATGCAGGTGGGGACAGTGGAATGGAAACCAAAACCTCATTTAACACGGATCGTTTCCCCCTCCCTGGCAAAATCCAGACTTTCCATGGAGGCTGTGGAGTCCCAGCCCTCCCAGCCTATCAGACTCTGCACAAAGGCATCAGTCCAGTGCCAACCACTTGCACCCACACTGACCAGTGTGCCAGGTCCTGCCATCCCCAGGGTGTCCCTGGGGCTCTCAGTAAAGTCACATTCCCAGTACAGACCATTAATAGAAGGGCAATGGGGAGTCCCCAGCCCCAGCTTCCCTCCTGGAAGGCAAAAACCCAACAAAACAAAGCAACTCCACACACTTCCCTATGTCAGATTTTCCCTTTGAATAATCAAAATAGCAACACGATGGAGAAAAGTAAATCCCAGCTCAGAGAAAGCAGCAAATGCCCCTGTGTTGAGGAAGAGCTGCCTGGCAGAACTGGCTTAGAGAACCCTGCTGGGCACTGCCCAGACCAGGTCAGCCCTCCTCGGCCTGCTGGGTTCATTGGCAGTGTAATGAGGGGAAACAGGAAGGTTTTTCACTCCTGCTGAGCTGGAGTGATCCTAAGGGAAGTGAAACATGACGAGATTTTCCTCCCATCACAGGCTGGCAGACCAGCACAGCCCAAAGCTTTGGCAGTGGTGGTTGTGCTGCTGCCAATGGCACAAGCTGGTATCAGCAACGTGCGGAACTTCTGCACGTGCAGACCCAGGGACCAGCCAGAGAAAACCAAACCAAACCAAACCAAACCAAACCAAACCAAACAAACCAAACCAAACCAAACCAAACCAAACCAAACCAAACCAAACCAAACCAAACCAAACCAACCAAACCAAACCAACCAAACCAAACCAAACCAAACCAAACCAAACCAAACCAAACCAAACCAAACCTCCTCTCTCAGTTTCAAAATCTCGTGTTCATTTTTCTCTGACTGTGATGGTGAATGATTCTGGGAATGGTTTGTGTTGGAAGGGACCTTCTGAGGTCACCCAGCCCAACCCCCTGCAGGGAGCAGGGACATTGCACCCAGAGCAGGGTGCTCAACCCCCCAACCTCCCCTGGGATGGTGCCAGGGATGCTGAGACCATTCTGACATGCAAAACAAAGTGAAAATGGGTGTCTTCAGAAGATCTGCTTTCAAAGGGCTGACCTCATCCAAACCAGACACATTCCTGTTGCAAACCATGGCTTCAGTTCAGTTGTTACAGAGGCAGCTGGGAAAGCAATCCAGTATCAGAAGGAACAAACCATTATTCTAGTTTAAACTTAGTTAAAATGCAATCAGTAACAAAAGCTTTTCAGGAGGGCCATGGGAATATCAGAGTAAAACTCCTGTTGGAAGTCTGATCAGTAAATCTTCAGACCCTTCAGAGGTTTATCAAAGTTCTCCCTCTGGGCACATCCCGAGCCCCTGAAGCCAGGAAGATTCCTGACGTTGGCTGTGCCATCAGAACCAGGCCTTTTGTCTGAACTCCTTTTTTATTCACCACCATTAACGGGGACTTTGCTTCAGATTCCACCCCAGTAAAGCCCAGCCTGTGCCACCTGGAGCTCATCGGGGCCAGGGGAGACAGAGCAGAGCTGCCAGCAGAGAGGTGAGGGGCTGTTTGGTAGGAGAAGGCCAGTGGAGGCAATCCCACCCACACTGGCTTTCGGAGGGTTGGCACAGGGGCGTGTGTCTGTGCACAGCTTTGCACAGCCTTGCACGCTGACGTGGCTGCAGATCGATGCCAGCCTACTTGCAGTGGAATCAATCTGGCTGTCAGCTGTGGCAGAGCCAGCCTCGGGCAACACCCTTCAGGCAGCAGCTCCCCAGAGCAGCCACAGCTCCTGGGACATCTCATCCCAGTTAGCCTGGGAGAGCTCGGGGATATCAGCCTCCTGCAAAGCCTGGCACCCAGCTGGGCTGGACACAGCCAGGGAGCAAATGAGAGCCCAAAAGCAGTAGTGAACAGGATGGAAAACATTCTGCAGCTCAGACCGAGCCCTCTTTTCACCCCAGAGCCACCAAGAACAAGGTCCCTTCTGCACATCACCTTCTGAGGGTCAAACAGGCGTGGCAAGGGGGAGAAAGCAGCACAAGTATTTTAGCACCAGTGGTAGCCAGCGCTGCTGCTTTAGGGACAAGTAAGCTGCCCTCATCTGCTGCATGCAGAGAAATCCCATTGCAGATAAAATATTTTAATAATATTTAATGATTAAATGCAATATTTTCGAGCTGCATTTTGGGGGAAATTAAATCCACCAAACCAAAACCCTAACAACAACCACAAAACCACTTGGAAACTTTCTGGAACTTCAGCAAGTAGGAGGTGTTGACAACTGTCACTTTCAGAGCATGTAAGAAGGGAAAGAATTCCAGGCACACAGCTCCACAAATACACTCCAGCTAATATTTATCAACCAAAGGGCCTTAAGCACAGTGTTAAAATCACCTTCAAACGGGGTGCTGGTTTTCCCACCAGGGCCATAGTGACAAATTCACCTTCTTCCAGCCTCACAGCAGGGTTATTTGCCTTTTAATTCACTACAAAACCTCAACGTTCTCCAGCCTGATGTCTGCAGGTGAAGAACAAGCTGCTGAAGGAGCCAACACAAAACAGACAGCAAGCTCCTGGCAGTGAATTATTATTTTACCCTAGACAGATTTCTCTGGAAAGTATGGTGATGAGAGAAACAGACAACAAAGTAATGAAATAAATAAGAGAATAAATAACAGTCAGCCTCACCCCAGTGTTTCACAGACTGGCAGGGGTTGGAAGGGACCTCCAAACACCATCCAAGTCCAACTCCCTGCCAGAGCAGGACCCAAACTAGAGCAGGTCACTCTGAAATGCATCCAGACAGGGCTGGAAAGTCTCCAGAGGAGACTCCACAGCCTCCCTGGGCAGCCTCGATCTGTCTTCTAGCTTCTGTCTGCTTTTTGGACAGTGTCAGTAGAGGTGCAGCCACAAATAAATGACATTAAAACCCCCAGGGGAGCAAGGAGATGGGAAAAAACACCCCAAAACCTTTCTTATTTTAATGCTAAAGATCAGGGGCTGGGCAGCAGCTCTCCAGACACTGGAGATCCACAGCACAGAGCAGGAGGCTGTGACAGGATCCATCACAACACCCCTGGACACCGACACCTCCAGGAGATGGAGGCTGTGACAGGATCCATCACAAGGTCCCTGGACACCGACACCTCCAGAGGCAGGATCCTCACCAGCCCCGTCACACAGGATGGATGGAGCTCTGGGAAGATCCTGCCCAATAGATGGAGTGGGAAGATGCAGCCCAGGAGCCAATGGCAGGCAGAGCTGGGATCAGGGCCAGGATCAGTGCTGGGATCAGCATCGGGATCAGCACCAGGATCAGCACCGGGATCATCACAGGGACCAGCACTGGGCTTGGTGCTGGGCTCAGCACCAGGCTCAGCATCAGGATCAGAACTGGGCTCAGCACCAGGATCAGCACCAGGCTCAGCACCAGTCTCAACACCAGGCTTAGCATCAGGCTCAGCACTGGGCTCAGCACCAGTCTCAGCATCAGGATCAGAACTGGGCTCAGCACCAGGCTCAGCACCAGGCTTAGCATCAGGCTCAGCACCAGTCTCAGCATCAGGATCAGAACTGGGCTCAGCACCAGTCTCAGCATCAGGATCAGAACTGGGCTCAGCACCAGGCTTAGCATCAGGCTCAGCACTGGGCTCAGCATCAGGCTCAGCACCGGGCTCAGCACCAGGCTCAGCCCCAGACTCAACCCAAGGCTCAACACCAGCCTCAGCACCGGGCTCAGCACCAGGCTGAGCGCCGCGCTCGCCTCCATCCTAAAGCACAGCCGATGCAAAGCAGAGCTGCCCTTGGTAACCGCAGCAGAGAGAAACTAGGCATGAAGGGGGAAAAAAATCCAAATATAGAATGCAAACTAGGACATGGAGAAGAGGTTGTACCCAGCCTGTAGATGGTTCCCGGGTGAAACAGAGATAAACAGCACACGTTTGTAGATGCATAAACACGTCCAGAACTGACCTCCCAGGCACGCTCCATCATGATGCACACAGCTCGTCAGCTTTACCTGAGGACTGCACAGCTCCCTGGGTGCAGTGCACTTCATTTTAAGACCTGTAGGCTGTCCTTAGCAGACAGATTTTAAAGGGTTTTTTATTATTCACGCTGCAAAAGGCTCGAAAAATTAACAATCATCATCCATCCTTGCCGCGTAATTCTGTTTTCCATCCCGAACGGCGGCGCCGGGCGAGAAAGGATGCGTCAGTTAGTCCGGGGAAGCGTTTAAACGACGGGGAAGGAAAAGGACAACGACAAACCCCCCAGCGTACAGTAAAAATCTGCTCACCGCGAACACCTGAAGAGTCAGTCAGAGCAGGCTGGGCGAGGCGAGGGTGCGGGTGGCGGGCGATGCCCTGCGAGCCCCGCAGCCGGCGGGGGGGATGAGCTGACAGCGGAGCCCCGGCAGCCGCCCCTCGGCCATTGCGGAGTGGCTGCAGCTCGCAGCCCAGCGCGTCATCAGCACGGCAGCCCCGCCACACACAGCCCTCCCCGCCAGCCGCCCCGCAGCGGCGTGCGGGACAAACCCGCCGGCCCCCGACGCGGGACGGGCTGCCCCGGGACCCGCACGCTGCGAGGGATGCACTGCTGGCGGCCGTGCGGGTGTCCAGCCAGATAGAAGCCTGAGGGGAGGGAGGCGAGGGATGCGGGAGCCCCGTGTCGTGGCCGAGCCCGCATTTTGACACGGCAGGAGCTGGCGATACAGGGTCCTTGGAAACAGGTATGAGCTGAGAATTCATGATGATCAGATGAGAAAAGCTCGTCTTTAACCCCTAACCTGCCATCTCACTGCTTTTCCTAACTGGGAAATGATTCCTAGTCAATATTCACCCACCTGAACATTCCCCTTTACATCACAGCTGAGAAACACACCTAAAATGAATGCATTTGGTTACAAGACACAGCAGCTTCATGCTGCTAAATGATCCAGAAGTCAAGAGGATATTGGGCCTGTTGTTTTGGTTTTCCTTTCTTCCTGACACTGGAGGCTGGGAAGCACCCCCAGTGCTGTGAGATGGGCATGACAGAGCAATCTGAGCACAGCACTGGGGATGGAAACCCACCCACCCCTAAAGCATATATCTAGTTTTTACAAAGGAGGATGTGGGGTTTTATTCCCCCTTTATACAATATCTAAAGATCTGGAACTTTCCATTTTAAAGCCTGTTTTTTTTTCCTTTTTTGGCACCCCCTGAAGTCAGGCAGTGTCTGTGGGAACACAGCACTCAGTCTGCAAACAGCAGGCTGCTGGGCTGAGCCTGGATGTGGCCAAGGGGTCACTGGCAGCTCCAGAAAGCTCCATCTGCAGCTGACAGAGCTCAGCACTTTGCCTTGCTCTCAGCTGGGATCAGATCCCCTCTCTCCAGCTCACTCCATGGGCTTCCCCACGCAGGATGAAATCACCAGGGAGCTTTAGAATCCCAAATAGGAGCTGAGAAAAAGGTTCCTCCTACTCGGGAACTGCTAGAGGGAAATGTGAAGAGAGTGCACAGCAAAGCCCTGGGGTTGCAGCAGCTCTGACAGAGGCAGTTGCTTGCTTTGCTTTTTTACTCTCAGAATGGAAGAAAAGAAAGCCTTCTCATTCAGAAAACACTGCCTTGGGATCTTGAGGTCGAGGGAATTAAGCAATGCCTCACAGCAGCTTCAGCCTGCACCATCCAGTGTCAGACCTGGCTCTGTGGGCATCTTTTAGGAGAGGATGAGTGCTAGCAGCAGAGAATCCATCTGAATATCCAAAATAACCTGTCCTACTCACAGGCAGTGAGTCCTGCTCCCCACACCAGTCCAGGCTGCACAGCCAGCAGATGATTCTGTAAGAAAAGAATGACACTCATCAGATATATTTTATTTTCTTTTGGTCAGAAATTGCTCTAAAAAAGAAACAACACCTAAAAAAGAGACAAGCTATGGAATAGTGATGGATGCTCATAAACTAATCTTAAAGGAGCTGAACATCAGAAAATACAAGCAACAAGATAAAAGACTTGGGCTCTTTTGTACCCATGTCTCGGGTTCATTTCACCTGTCAGAGGATCTCATCTCCTCTGCCCTCCACCCCTGTAGTGCAAATGCCTTTAAAAACCTAATATTAAACATTATACCAAAGGAAACTCCCGTGTCTGTTTAGTTTCTCCCAAATCCTGGTGCACAGTCTGGTCTATTGTCTTTAAGGTCTCTTCCAACCCAACCCATGCTGTGTTTCTGTAATTACCACACGTAGAGCTAACCCCTAAATCCTTCTTTACGCTGCATAATATCTCGTAGCGCTAAATTCAGCACACCAAGATGGTTTTGGTTTTTACATCTCAGCTGTGCATAACTCAAACCACCACACTGTGTGCTTTTGGATCTCTCCCATCACCAGGCTGGGTTAGCAGGAGCAGCTCAGAAGCGAGTTAATGATGAACACCATTCCAAAGCACACACATCCTGCTTTCGTTTCCAGAGGCTGCCAGCAAGGTTAATAACTAAGCCATTGTTGGCAGGGGGAGAAAAGCAGCCAAGAGCAGGTCGTTCTCAGCCTGCAGCATGCCAGAGCTACCCTGCTAGGGGCACGTCCTCATCTCCTGGTCCACCTGTCTTAGCTGTATAGATCCCTGTGGTTTGTAGCCAGAAGAAACCAAGGCATAGCCCATCAATTTTTAAACTCATTTCAGTTGATAATCAGTATAATTATCAGCTGATAATGATAACAGATAAACCCACAAGTGGGTTCTGTGTGGCACCTGCAGTACCTGTTCCTCCCAGCAGCCACTGGCAGCTCAAGAGCACTTGGTGAAAACTACCCCCAGAGATGAAGGTGTCTGAGCAGGTTTGTGAGTTCATAGCTGCCCAAATCTCACCCTCTCCAGCTGCTGGAGCAGGTGGGCACAGCTGCTGGGGTGAAGGGAGCCCATCCATACCCGTTTGACATGCAAGAAAACAAAATTCTCACTGCCCCCAGCCACCCGTGGAGGACTTCTGGAGTGTTCTGAGGGATTTGACCCCCATCCTCCCTGGAGTGCCCTGGCAAGCAACCCCCCGTGCCCCCCGGGGTCTGTCCAGGAGTGGTGCTGAGGGCAAGGGGGAGTTGGTAGAAACACCCAAGACTGCAGGAGCAAAGCTCCTGCTGTAGAGGAGCTGGCCCTCAAGCTGCACCTTGGAATTCCAGAATAAAGCTGGAAATTCGTGGATCATTAAATGCCAGTCTCCCAGCTCCGTGAGGTTAAGTGAGATCCATATTTATTGGATTGCACTGAGCAGGGTCAGGAGGCTCCGTGCCCTGGTGTGTCTCAGGAGTTAGAAAGAAAAAGATAAATACGAAAAAGAGAAAGAGGCAGAAAACAAGGAAGCCAGCAGGAAAATCCTGCTCTGTCTCTTGGTGTGTTCCAGGCCAGGCTGAATGGGGCTCTGAGCACCCTGCTCTAGTGGGAGGTGGAACTGGATAAGCTTTAAGGTCCCTTCAAACCAAATCTGATCTGTGATTCTATAAAAATAAAAACAATAAAAGAAAGGGGCTCAGAAAAGAAGTTCTGGGCTCTCATCTTCCACTCGTCAGCCCGGGGTGAAGCTTCATTCCAGCCACTCCTCTGCTCACTCTGCCTCACTCTACCACACACGACGGGAAAAAGCAGCTTTGCTGATAAATAAACTTAAGTTTTTCTTAACTCTGACGTCGTCAGTCGTGGATGTAAGCGACTGGGTTCCGCAGCCGGGATCTCGCTCTCCCAGCCCGCGGTGCAGCCGAGCCCGGTGCGCAGGGAGGGCTGCTGGGCAGCAGAGAGCAGCAGAGGGCTGCGGGAGGAGCGGGGGCACCGGGCACCCTCCTGTGCCACGGCAGCAGAGAGCAGATACCGGGGCTGGCACTCGGCTACCGGGGCTGGCATTCGGCTACCAGGGCTGCCACACAGCTACTGGGGCTGGCGCTGGGCTACTGGGGCTGCCACACAGCTACTGGGGTGACACAGCCACTGGAGCTGGCACACAGCTACAGGCGCTGCCACACAGTTGAAGAGCTGGGAGGGACTGGAAGAGACCATTTGTATCAGTGCAGGCTGATCTGTTGGAGAGCAGCTCTGGAGAAAGAGACCTGGGGGTCCTGGTGGACGGGGGTGGCCATGAGCCAACAATGCGCCCTTGCGGCCAATGGATCCTGGGATGCATGAGGAGAAGTGTGGCCAGCAGGGCAAGAGAGGTTCTCCTCCCCCTCTACTCTGCACTGGTGAG
>JAOEGS010102617.1:0-11980 GCA_025447755.1 Corythornis vintsioides
AAGCCTGTGTTGAAGGCTCTCCTCTTCCACCAGCATCCCAGGAATCCCCTTGGGCAGCTGGTTACCTTCCCCTGCTCCACTTACTTTTTTTTTTGAGTTGTTTTTTTTTTCAATAGAAGACTGAATGAACACTTTTATTTTTCTGGTTTTAAGCAAACTTTTATATTACTTTTCCATCACATTTTTTGGGGTGACAAAGAGTCTCTTCATTGCCTGTGTTGCCTATGTTTCCCCTGTCAGGTGGTAAAGCTCTAACACAGGCTGAAAATGTTCTTGAGTAGTCACTTCACGCTCTTCTTTCTTTAATGACACTCTATGCCCAAGAGAGCTGGTTAATAATTGAAGCGTCACTTCATCCAAGCTCAAGAGTGGTCCAAGCCTTTGAGTGAAAAAAAATGAGTACAGGAGGCAGAAGACTTTTATGGATCAGTGGGGAAAAGCTCAAATGGAAGAAGAGAGTTTACAGAAGGTGGAGAAGGGGACTAGTCACTTTGTAGGAAGATAGATCCATTGTCAGAGTGTGCAGGGTCCAGAAAGGAAGGCTAAAGCCCTCTTGGAATTAGATTTGGCAAGGGATGCCAGGGGCAGCAAGAAGGGTTTCTTCAAGTACTCCAGTAGCAAAAGGGAGACTAGGGAAATGTGATCCATAGCTGGATGAGGTGGTTGCCCTGGTGATGGAGGACACAGAAGGCAGAAGAATGTCTTCCTTGCTTCAGTCTTCACTGCTAAAGCTGGCTCTTAGGTATCCCAGTCCCTGGGGGTGAGAGTCTGGAGGGAGGAAGACTTTGTTGTAGGTGGATCAGGTTAGGGATCATTTAGGAAAAGAGAACACCCAGAGATTCACAGGTCCCAGTGGGATCAACCCAGGAGTGTTGAGGGAGTTGCTGATGTTGTTGCTCTGCCACTCTCCATCATTTCTGAAAGGCCATGAGGAACAGAAGAAGTGCCTGAGCACTGGAGGAAAGCCAGAGTCACTCCTGACTTTGGAAAAGGCAAGAGGGAAGACACAGGAAAATTAAAAGACCAGTCACCTCCATCCCTGGAAAGGGGATGGAGCAGTTCACTCTGCAGGAGAAGAAGGTTATCAGGAGTAGTCAGCATGCATTCACCAAGGGAAAATCATGCTTGACTAATCTGACAGCCTTCTAGGACAGTGTGACTAGCTGGGCAGATGCAGTGGGTGTTGTCTACCTCAATTTGGACAGTCTCCCAAAACATCCTCATAGTGAAGCTTGGGAAGTGTATGTTAGATGAGTGGACCATGAGAAGGATTGAGGATTGTCTGAAACATAGAGGGTTGTGATCAGTGGCAGAGTCTGGCTGGAGGCCTGTAGCTAGTGGACTTACCCAGGGTTCAGTAATGGTTCCAGTCCTGTTCAGTATCTTCATCAGTGACCTGGGTGAAGGCACAGGGTGGCCCTCATCCAGTTTGCTGATGACACTAAACTGGGAGGAGTGGGTGACACACCAGAACTCTGTGCTGTCTCCCAGTGAGACCTGGACAGGCTTGGGCAGAGGGAGCCTAATTACATTCAACCAGAACAAGGGCAGAGTGCCTGCTCCTGGCAAGGAATATCTCATTGAACCAGGGCTTGACCTGCTGAAAAGCAACTCCATGGAGAAGAACTTTGGAGTCCTGGTGGACAGTAAGTTAGCCATAAACCAGCAATGGACCCTTGTGGCTAAGAAAGCCAATGTTATCCTGTGGTAATTTAAGAAGGATGTGACCAGCAGGTTGAGGGAGGTTCTTTCTCCCCCTCTATTCTCTGTTGAAGCCACCTCTGGAGTATTGTGTCCAGTTCTGTGCTCCCCAATTCAAGAGATATAGGGAATTACGGAGAGAGTTCAACAGAATGATACCAGGGTGATTAGGAGAATGGAACATCTCTCTTATGAGAGACCTGTAGCTATTTTGCCTTGAGAAGATAAGGCTAAGAGGGAATCTTACCAGTGTCTATAAGTATCTGAAGGATGGGTGTCAAGAGGATGAGACCAGTCTCTTTTCAGTAGTCCCCAATGGTAGGATAAGGGTCAATGGGCACAAGTGAGAACACAGAAAGCTCCACTTCAACATGAGGAAAAACTGCTTCACTGTGAGACCTTAAAACATCTGTACTAACTTTGGACTGATGTATCCATTGTGGGCTATTTGAGAGCAATTAAAACATAGCCATGCAAAGAAAAGATGTTTTTAAGCCAGAAAATCAGTGTCAACTGAGTATACCCTTTGAAGAAATAGGTCTGCCCCACCACAGGGAAGGATGCAGCCTCAAAGAAACTTGACCAAGTTCTCCTCAAGACTGTAGATCCTTTCTGGTGTGCAGGGATCTGCAGTCAGCTCATCCAAAATGCAATGCCTCATGTTCCAGCACCCTCCACTAAATTGCTTTGCCTCCCCATTGACTCCCAATGATGGTGTCAAGCTGCATATATTGGTTGACACCATGAAGTTGGCCTGCACAAGAGAACCTATTTAAACACAACTGCTATCCTCTGATAGCAGAAGGCTATGCATGTTTCTCAGGTGAGCTCGGGACACCTGACATGGGGATATGGGCTCCAATCACTGCTGGTGTCAAGCAGCCTGCTGATTTCTGAAGGGAACTGCTACCTTCTCCCTATTGCTAGAATAGATCTGCTTTGCTGACCTGTATTCTGAAGAGCCAAGAACATTATTTCATGCCAATTTGCATGCCTGTGGGTTGGCAGGGGACTTTTCAAAGCTCAAGATAAGTCAGCACAGCAATGTCAGAAGACAACAAAACTTCATTAGGCTCTGAAGATAGTAATTGCATTAAAATAGCCTGCAAGGTTCAAAACCTCATCTTGCCTTTTCTTAGCATTTCCATACTCCTGAACTTCTTAACTAGAAAACTTTTCTTGTTTGGTTCCTTATTTTTAATTCTCCTTGATTCCTGCAGTGCAGAAGAAACTACCTCCCTGAGGGAGACACGTTCATTGAACCTGTTTTCTCTTTGTATTTATTTCCCTCTGTGTATCCTTAAGTTTGTAGACAAAGAGCTTCAGAGCCAGCTCCCCTAAAGCAATCAGCTTGGTTTGCCAAAGCCACAACCAGCTCCTTTCCCACCACCCCCTGCACAGCACCTACCTCTTGTGAGCTTGCTTTCCTTTGAAGGACACCTCAGCCACTGCAGCCTGTGTGTGAATAGTTCAGGATCAAAACCCTTCATCTTCCCATTGCATGAACTCAGATGAACCTTAGAGGCCCCATCATCAGCCATCTTTACTCTGGAAATCTCTTTTTGTACATCAGGAGCACCACCATTTCCTTGGATGTCTTTTCAGGATGGAAGGAAACATACGTCTCCCTACTCCATTCCCTCAGCTGCTGTGGAAAGGTGTCTGTGGGTCTGTGAGTCAGGCATTAGCTGTGTTACTCAGAGGGATGTGGTGTATAATGGCAGTGAGGATGCCATGCTCTTACTTGCCACAGCACTGCTCCTTCAATCGTGTGGCTTGTAGACACAACTCCACACCTTTAGGAATGTGTCTGCCATATTCTGCCATTCCAGAAGCCAGGGAAGAAGACTGAAGTCTAAACTTAAAAACAACAGCTTGGCTAATATTTTTTTGAGTTATAAACTCTGCTAAGCAGCTACTCTGTCAGGCACACCACCCGTTTGACCAGTGTGACTTGTATTCTTATAAGGGCTACTGCTGCATAGTGTCACATCTCCTTAGCCAACCTGTGTGGATGTAAGGGTCTAGATGCTTGTCCATCAGCACGATACCTACACAGATAGTCACTGCCAACCAAAATCATAGAATCAGAGAATCCTTCAGGTTGGAAAAGACCCTTGGGATATTCAAGTCCAACCATTAGCCCTACTCTACAAAGTTCACCCCTAAACCACATCCCTCAAACCACATCCACATGACCCTTCAACACCCCCAGGGATGGTGATTCAATCAGCCTTCCCTGGGCAGCCTGTGCCAGGCTCTGGATACTCTTGCAGTGAACAGTTTTTCCTAAACCGCCCCTGGTGCAGCTGGAATCCATCCTCTCTGGTTCTGTCATTAATGACCTGTGAGCAGAGACCAGCACCAGCCCCTCTACAATGGCCTTTCAGGTGCTGTAGAGTGAGGAGAGCTCCCCTCAGCCTCCTCTTTCTCACACTAAACAATCCCAGCTCCTTCAATGGCTCCTCATCAGATTGATTCCCCAGACCCTTCCCCAGCTCCGTTGCCTCCTCTGCACTGGCTCCAGCCCCTCCAGATCTCTCTTGAATTGAGGTGCCCAGAACTGGACACAATACTCAAGCTGTGGCCTGCCCAGTGACCAGTCCAGGGGTACAACCCCCTTCCTGCACCTGCTGCTCACACTGTTTCTGATCCCAGCCTGGATGCCCTTGGCTTTCTTGCCTCCCTGCTCACTGCTGCCTCCTCTTCAGCCTCTTGTTCATGAGAACCCCTAGGGCCTTTCCTACCAGACACTTTCCAGCCACACTCCCCAGCCTGGAGCTCTGATAGGGTTGTGGCTCCAATGCAGGCTGTGGCCCTTTGACTGGTTGCAGCTCCTCCGTTCCCATTGGCCCCTCAATCCAACCTGTCCCAGTCTCTGCAGAGCCTCCCTGTCCTCATGCAGATCAACATTCTGCCTGACTTGATGTCATCTCTGAACTCACTGATGATCCACTCGGGGTCCTTATCAAGGTCATCAATAACGATGTTGAACAGAAAAAGTCCCAACACTGAGCCCCGATGATACCACTGGTGACCAGCTGGATTGAGTTCCACTGGCCACCACTGTACGGGCCCTCTATCCAGTCAGGGCTTGATCCACTAGAACCAGTATTGACTGGGCAAGCAAGGTCCATAACCACTTCAGCTCTCTGGGTAAGAGATCATCGTACTGGTGAGGTCTGGAGTCTAGTCAAGAAGTTGGTAGGTTTCTATCACTTTATGAGAAAAATAGGAAAAGATAGGTACATTCACTGTGGGAGTGAGCACTGTCAGCCAGGGCTGATACATTACAGAAGGAACCTGTTGAAATTTTAGAGGGAAAATTTGCATCCAGGGAAGAAGTAGGTGAGACTGCAATCACTTCATAAGCACACCTATGACCAAGTGCTTGGCATACACAAGCAATACAAAGCCATTATTTATATTATGTAATAATTATTATTAAGCCTCAATTATATTATAATTCTAAATATAACTTCTCATGAAGCTTTTTGCAACCGACTCCAAGGGTTGTAAAGGGGAAGGACTAGGGTGTACTGGTGGATGAAAAGCTGGACAGTCCAAGAAACCAACTGTAAAGATTCAAAAGAATCACACAGAATCACAGAATGGTTTTGGTTGGAAGGGACCTTCAAGATCATTCAGTCCAACCTTTGACCCAACACTGTAAACTCACCACTAAACTATGTCCCTGAGCACCAGGTCCACGCACCATTTAAACACCTCCAGGGATGGAGACTCCACCATCGTCCTGGGCAGCCCATTCCAATGTTTGATAACCCTTTCCATGAAGAAATGTTTCCTAACATCCGACCTGAACCTGCCTTGGTGCAGCTTGCAGCTATTCCCTCTGCTGCTGTCACATGTCACCAGGGAGAGGAGGCTGTTCCCCTCCTCAATCCAACCTCCTGTCAGGCAGCTGTAGAGAGCAGTGAGGTCTCCTCTCAGCCTCCTCTTCTCCAGACTTAATAACCCCAGATTCCTCATCTGCTCCTCAGAGCACTTGTGGTCTGGGCCTTTCATGAGCCTCGTTGACACCTGGACAGGCTACAGCTCTTCTCTGTCCTTCTTATAAGGAGGGGCCCAGAACTGAACACAGTATCCAAGGTGTGGCCTCACCAGTACCAAGTACAGGGGGACAATCACCTCCCTGTTCCTGTGGCCACACTATTTCTGATACAGGCCAGGATGCCCTTGGCCTCTTGGCCACCTGCACAGGCTGCTGACTTCATTTAGTTGATTATTGATCAATAACCCCAGGTCCTTTTCCAACTTGCAGCTTTCCAGCCACACACCCCCAAGTATGTAGCTCGCTAGGGGGTTGTTATGATCCAGGTGCAGGATCCAGCAGTTGGCCTTGTTGAACCCCATGCAATTAACCTCGACTCACTTATCCAACCTGCCCAGGTTCCACTGTAGATCTTCCCTACCCTCCAGCAGATTGACAGACCCACCCAGATTGGTGTCACCTGAGGGTGCACTCATCAAGGTCATTAATAAAGATACTGAAGAGAACAGGCCCCAGCACTGAACCCTGGTGAACACCACTTGTGACTGGACACCAGAGATGTTCAGCTCTGTTCACTGCCACTCTTTGGGTCTGTCAAACAGACATTTTTTTACCCAGTGTGTATTTATCAAAGCCTTGTGCCTTAAGTTTCTGAAGCAGAATGCTGTGGGAGACAGTGTCAATGGCTTTACTAAAGTCCAGCCAGACAATATCCACATCTCTTCCCCCATCCACTGGACAGGTCACCTTTTAAAAGGAGTTGCCAGCAGGTCAAGGGAAGTGATTCTGCCCCTTCTGCTCAGTACCCACCTGGAGTACTACATTGACCTCTTGAGTCTTCAGTACAGAAAGACATAGATCACTCCAGAGCATGGCCACAAGGATACTCAGAGGGTGGAGCAGCTCCTGTGAGGACAGGTTGAGAGAACTGGGTTTGTTCAGCCTGGAGAAGAGAAGGCTGTGGGAAGATGTTATTGTGGCATTTCAATACTTAATGGGGGCCTTATAAGAGAGATCAGCTCAACCTTTTTAGCAGGTCCTGCTGTGACAGAACAAGAGGTAATGATTTTAAACTAAAGGAGGGTAGATTTAGATTAGATATAAGAAGGAAATTTTTAATGAGGGGGTGAAACATTGGCCCACATTTCCCCGAGAGGCGGGAGATGCCCCATCCCTAGAAAGGTAGGACTGGGCTCTGAGCAACATGCTTTAGTTGCAGATGTCCCTGTTCACTGCATGGGGGTTGGACCAGGTGACTTTTAAATGTCCTTTCCGACCAAAACCATTCAATGATTCTATGACTCTCTAATTCTATGATCAGTGGCATGAAGTCTATCTAAATACAGTCACCAAAGCAATAACCCAGGATGGATACTGGGGCTGTACTGCCTCTCCATGACTTGGATGAGGGACAGCGCATCACCAGCAAGTACAAACTACCCAGAGGGGAGGAGTGGCTGCTATACCAGACATCTGTGCTGCTATTGAGGGATCCCAGCTGTTTCAGCTGTGAAACTCTCTCTCTTTGACTCTGCTCTGAGGAGGGTTTTGGACTCGATGACCTGCAAGAGTATCTACCAGCAGCAGACATGCAGTTTACTGTAAGAGCTTGTTACTTTTTTAGCTAGTTTTGAGAGATATTTGGTTTTTACTGGTGTTTAACTACTTTTCAGGCCTCTGTGTATTCATCTAAGGGTTTCCCTGATGTCTCAAGTTCACAGCAATGGGCATGTGGCAGCTCAGGCTGAGCATGAGAGGAGACGTGTAGAAGACAGCTACAATGTCATGGAAAATATTTGTTTACTAATACATATCAGGCTGTTGTCATCTTGTTAGCATTGTCAATAACTTATACTGCATTTATTTAATACAATATTGATCTTGCAAATGTCCATGTATTCTGTCTCACATGCTTTAGTTCTACAAAACCTTCTTCAGAGTCCCAGCAGGTAAAAGCCCTAAGGGCTGCCACAGCATTAGGAGGCTGTCAAGACATTCTTCTAATAATGAATTTGTGCAGTTACCTCATGTGATTAAAAGAATAAAAGTGACAAAGTGAATTATGAGTGATCACAGTTGGGTGATTAGTTGACTATTCAAAAAAATCTAAACTATAATAAATTTAATCTCAGTCTCACACCTTACTACAGAGTGGGGAAGCCACATAGAAGGGGATTATTTTGGCTGCCTCATGTGTGGAAAAATGCTGTATTTCCTTTTTGCCTTATTTGCCATAACAGAATCTGCATTATAAAGAGCTCAAGAGAGATACTCTGTGGTATTTGGTGTGGGCCGTCTTCTTCTGCCTGGACCCTTCGGCATTTAACAAGAATCAAACGTATATCCTTATTTTCTCCTTAGTGAAATACTGATAGGATGTCACTTTCCTGCATGATATTCCTGAAACATCTAAAAAAAATCTGTTTTGTGCCACCTTTTGCCTACTGTCAAGTGCTGTTGAAATTGGTCGAGTGCATGTTTTGGGGTTTTTTTTTCAGGTGCAGAATAAAGAGGTTGTCAACAGACAAGGAAAATATTGTCATGTATATTGGATATAAAGATGTAATTAGAACTGCAACTGGGTTTAAAAACACAAAAAGTTCATTATATTTGCTACTCTCTCGGGATCTGACAATTTTTAAGACTCACTTTGGACAACAACTTCACTATAAGGAAACAGGGGTAATATATTTTATTCATGAAATGTAAGGCATTTTTGTTGTTTTCAGTTTATTTTGGGTCAATTTGTTTGGCTTTTTGTTAAAGAAAAGAGAAAAGAAAAAGCTACTTTACTTATTAAAAACCCATCTGTCCTCAAAACACGTATTGTGCACTGTCAACATCAACATTTTCCTATGGTTTAAAGTCCAGGTTGAATATCTCAGCAGTGAGATATTGGAATTGGAATATGCAGAATGCTGTGAAATTAGCAACTTTTCTTCCACTATCTAGAATTATTTTTTTACTGAATTTAGATTCTTTAGAAATAAATATGCTTATTAGGAAGCAGGAGATTTTTGGTTTTAGTGATACAAATGTTATTAAAGACAGTATATTAAAGTTCTAAAATGAGAAACAGTAAGAATATGTAGCATGACACTGGAAAATGGAATTTATCTTAAGGACACTCAGGTTTCAAATCTAAGGCATTCTCTTTTATAGGTAATTGCAGAAAATTGATGCAAAATGCACATCTTGATTTACTGGTGTTTAATACTAGCAGTATAAGGTATATTTCAGATGTCGTAATAGGAAGTGTTGCTGTATTTATTTAGCTATAGGAAGATGACTGTTCCTTAACTTTTTGCAGGGCACTTATTTCTAGTTAAATGTTTTCATCTATGATTCAATACTTGCTCTCCGTTCACTTCTTTGCTGGATGGCACAACCTTTGCAGAAGCCAAATCCAAATGATACCATTCTAAGAGCCAGCAGAATTCATCTTGTGTTCATTTAGGTGTCAGCAAAAGCAGATAGATCGAGCAAGAGATCATGCAGAGCTCCTGAAGCTACTGAGTGTCCATGGAGAAGCTCTTTTTTTCATCATTGTCTTAAAGGCAATACTTTGAATTTGAGTTCTTTAAATGCAGCAAAATTTAAATCACAAGTTGCCGATCATTCACAGTTGAGTGAAATGTTCTGGATGTAAAACTAAAAAAAAAAAAATAAAAAAAAATCTTGAATTAGTTTTATATCACTTTATTCCTGTTCATGGGAAAAATGTGTCAATGAAAGAGTGGTCAGAGACTGTCACAGGCTGCTCAGGGAGGGGATTGAGTCACTATGCCTGGGGGTGTTGAAGGGGTGTTAGGATGTGTTTTTGAGGGACAAGGTTTAGGGATGAACTTGTAGAGTAGGGTTAATGGTTGGATGTGATGATCCCAAGGGGCTTTTCCAACCTGAATGATTCTATGAGGCCATGAGGAGGACAGGTCTGGTACTTTCTGTGCTATTATGAGGGGGACTGCTGCACTGCTGTGGGCCTCCCACCGTGGTTAGTGTGCATTTGAAGACAGTGCCCTGCTCTCCTGAAGGCTCAGGCATAAAGTAAATCCATAAAATTCTGGTTGCTGAGGAACTACAGTGGAGATGAATAGCTCTGCCTTTCATTTCCAGCTTTACTGTAGATTTTCTATATGACCTTGGGTGGAGTTTGGTTTCTTTTATGTGGCAATGGAAGCCAGATATGTGTTCTCTCTCCTTTTTTTTTACCTGGATCTTCAGGGCAGGGGCTGACACACCATGTGTTCTGCAAGACAGGATTGGCAGGACCTCACCATCCACAGCTTGAGGGCAGATGTGCTTTCTCACAGTTGAGGAGGCAATGGCTCATCACTTCTTGCTGGGTTTAACTGCTCACCTGCTTGCTGTAGAGCCACACTGGATAGTGCCAGAGCCCTATACCTGGGTAGGTCTCATTCTTGACAGCACCATGCACAAGAGAAGTGCTAAAGGTAACCTTAGCCGAGAAGTGAATTAAAAATAGTTGTCTTGTTACAAGATTAGTCCTTAGGTGTGTCATAGGGGGGCAGCCTTGCAGAACTTTGCTGTCCTTATTTGTGGAAGAAAGTAGAAAAGCGTGTTCAACAAAAGGAGCAGAAGCCAAGCCAAATCCCCAGTGACTTACTCTTCTTCCTGCTAAGTGGTTACATCTGTTTTATGGCTGAGCATCCAGGTATAACTTTCAGGGAAACTTTGGAGGGGTGTTCTGGGACTGCTGACTTGCTATAGCTCTTGCAACCTATTCAACACAACATCTGGTACCGCTCTGATTTACACTTGTTTGGAGAGAGCAAAAGCTGGCACATCTATTGCTGCAGTGAGAGGCTGTCAAAAGAAGGGACCTTCTCCCACACCACCACTCATGGAAGTTACTCTGCTGTGGCTTAAGAGCCATCACTTATGTGATTGTTACACTTCAGAAGCCTCATACTCTGCATCAGCATATAAATATTAGGCATCCCACAACCAACTGACAATGAGAAAGCACTATTTCTTTCTTACACAAGATAATTTATATTACTGATTAAGGATTTGCCTGTTTGGTGTATGTGCCTTGTTTTCAGCAGGTGAAATGAATTTAATCTGATTTAGATTTGGTGGATTGAGGTGGCTGAGTGGAAAAAAGATCTTGCAATGTAATTGTAATACCCAGGAGCTAAACAACCACTAAAAACTGTTGAAGCTTTCTCCAACAAAAGAAGTCTGAACTAACAGATACACTTAATAGTGTATCTGATGTGGAAGTGGGAAGTGGAAACCACTTTGCCACAATATCCAGACTCAAGTCAGGAAGAAAAGGAAGAGTTGTGAGGTGAGTCTGCCCCTCTGCTGTTGGTACTGAAGAAGGTTGAAGGCCATCTGTAAAACAGATGTAAATGTACATAAGCATCACTTGAACTATCCTGTATTATAGCTTCTTGGGCACCAATGTAGCCATCAACCCACAAGAAATGCCAGGATCATTCATATGGAATGTTAATTTCCCAGAAGTCCAGTAGAAGTCCAAAGTGTAGTGACCATTTGAATTGGAAGGCTAAACTTAATGAAGCAGGTATTTGGGGTTAAAGGCTGCAGTTCACCAGTGCATGTCTCTGGGTTTGGGTTGGTGTAGTTTCTTTCAAATCAAAGCCAAGACTGGCATGAAGTTGGAGTAAGAGCCAGATGAAGCTCTAAACCCTCATCATCAGTCAGCACCTTGTTCCTGTGGCAAAGTAGGTCAACAGCATCTTGGGCTGAATTAGGAAGAGCAGACTGAGGGAAGTGATCCTTCCACTGAGCACTGGTGAGACCTATCAGCTGTGCTGTGTCCAGTTCTAAAATCTCCAGTCCAAGAAAGACATGGACATACTGGAAAGAGTCCAGCAAAGGGCCATGGAGAAGATGGAGAAGGTGGAGCATCTGGCATAATCAGAGAGACTGAGACAGCTGTGACTGTTTAGCCTGTGGAAAAGAAGGATCAGGAATGTCATCACTGTGTATGGACACCTACTGGAAAGGAATAAAGAAGATGGAGCCAAAATACATTTCAGGGATGCACAATGAGTGGACAAGTGGCAAAGGGAACAAACAGGTTTTTGGTTGGTGGGTTTTGGGGGTGTTTGTAACTTTCTTTTTCATCTTATAGTGTTCAAGCACTGGAACAGGGTGGCTGGAGAGTCATAGAATCATAGAACGTCAGGGGTTGGAAGGGACATAGCAGATCATCTAGTCTAACCTCCCTGCCAGAGCAGGATCACCTAGACAAAGTCACCCAGGAATGCAGAG
>JAOEGS010102618.1:0-11967 GCA_025447755.1 Corythornis vintsioides
GGGGGGTCTGGATGAGGTCGGGGGGAGGTGTAAGGGGGGGGTATTGGGGGAAGAGTGTGTGCCCAGGTGTGGGTACGTGCTGGGGGGTGCCCCGCCGCAGGGGTGGGGGGCTGTGTGGGAAGGAGGGGCTGGAGACTGGGGTTGGGGGAACACAGCACTGGCAGGTGTGTGCAGGGGAGAGCCTGTGGTGAGGGATGTGGGGGTGCCCACAGGATGTGGGTGCACAGCGAGGTTGCCCACAGGACGTGGGGGGTGCAGCGAGGTGCCCGGGGGATGTGGGTGCACAGTCAGTGGGGTGCCCACAGGACGGGGGGTGTGCAGTGGGGTGCCCAAGGGGTGTGGGGGTGCAGTGGGGCGCCAGGCCAGGGTGTGTGGGGCAGGCTGAGGTGCAGAGGGGTGCCAGACGGGGAGGTGGGGTGCCGCGGCAGACCCCCCCACCCCGTGCCGACGGAGGAGCGCAGAGGGATCGGGTGCTCGGGGAGGTGGGGGTGGCCTTGCCGGGGAGGGACCCCGGTATTGCGGGACTGGGGGCTGCACGGTGACACGGGTCGTGGCGGGGCTCCCGATAGCACCTGCCCCTCCTGCCTGTGCCCGGCCCACGGCTGTGCCACGGCCCCCGTGGCAGCGGCAGCTCCGGCCGTGCCCTCCCGTAACACCGGGGGCACCGAGCCCTTTCGTGCTTTGGGGGGGGGATAACAGCGGCACCGGTGCCGATACCGGTGGGGTGACCGGTGCCGCCTGCTGCCGGGCTCTGCGGTTTGACGTGAGTCAGCAGAGCGGCGTGTGCCGGGAGCTTTTGCCCTGATGCCGGTGCCGGTCCCCGCCAGGCAGCCGGTGAGCCCAGTCCGGAGCGGGGCGGCGTGGCCGGTGTGGCGGCGTGACCATGCAGGCGGAGGCCAGAGGGGATTTCGGCGGCAGGGACCAGCGCCCTGGTGGGTGGGGGCTCGGGAGGCTGCCGGTGACACGGGACACGCACACACACGCACACACGCTCCGTAAGGTGACATCTCCTTGTCACCCACCGCGGCGGGGGTGCGGGGTGACAGGAGCGGGTGGCATCAGGCAGCCCCGGTGTCCCTCCCGGGAGCTCTTGCCGGCACTTGGAGCGGAGTGGGGACCCCGTTTCCCGGGCGGAGGGAAGGTGCTGGCAGCACAGGGTGCACAGTCCCGCTCTGTGGGGTCAGGACATGGCAGTGCCCGTGATGGGACATGGGCATCAGCCCTGTGGCTCCACGTGCCAGGAACAGAGACCAAATGTCCTCATAATGACCCTTTGCCCCATCTTCCTTTGGGATTTCTGTCCCCCTGCCCACCGTCACCACCCTGGGGGGGCAGGAGGAGATGCCCGTCCCTGTGCCACCTCCTCTCAGCGGTGGCAGGACCCGGTTGCACGTGGTGCCAGGGTACAGCCAACTTCGTCCTGCCCGGGGTGGGCTGGGGGCTCAGGCGTGGTGCTGCCCGGTGCACTCGGGGTCTGATGCCCACCCTCGGTGCCCTCTCAGTTCCCCCGTGGGCTGTGCCACGACCACAGGCTGTGCCATGACCGCGGCCACCTGGGCCTCGCCAGCTCTTGCCGGAGACAAACCGCCCCTTGTCTGGGCTCCGGCACAGGCTGCGCTTTTGTCTCGCCGACACAAAGGGGCTGCGCGGGGCGGGGGGCGCGGGGCTGCCGGCTGCCGGCATGTTGCGGGGGGGTGGGGGTGGGGGTGGGCAGTTCTGCCTGTCCCCAGCCCGAGGAGTGCTGGTGGGGTCCCGAGAGGGAGCTGCCGTTATTGCCGGTATCACAGAGCTCGGCAAAGAGACCCTGGTCCCAGAGCGCCCGGTGGGGACCCCCACCCACGGGCCGACCCCAGAGCCCCCCGGAGCACCCCCGGAGGAGCAGGGCGGTGTCCCCATCCCCAGCGCCAGCCTGCTGCAGGTCACCGAGCGCAGACGTGAGTGCGGCCAGGCCCCAGGGTCCCCTGCCTGTCCCTGGGGTCCCTGTCAGCCCTTGGAGTCTCCTGCCTGCCCCTAGCACCTCCTGCCATCCCCTGGGGTCCCCTGCCTGTCCCTGGTGTCCCCTATTTACCCCTGGCATCCCCTGCCTGTCCTTGGTGGTCCCTGGAGTCACCTGCTTGCCCCTGGGATCCCTGCCAACCCCGAGGGTCCCTTGCCTATCCCTAGTAGCCCCTGTTTGCTGCTGAGATCTCCTGCCCACCACTAGCCTATCCCTATTGTCCCTTGCCTGTCCTATGGAATCACTTGGTGTCCTCTCTTTGCCAATAGCATCCCCTGCCTGTCCCTCCCTGCCTGTCCCTGGCATCCTCTGCCTGTCCCCGGAGTCCCCGCCAGCCCCCAGCTGGCCACTTCCCCCGCCGAGCCCCTCATCCCTCCCGGCTCCCCCAGCCCCTGAGCACCAGGCACCCTCCCGATCCCAGTGGCACCCCCCGCGCCGCCCGCCCCCCCCATCCCCGGGCCGTGGGGTCTGTCCCCGCAGAGCCCCTGAGCAGCGTCTCCTCGCTGGAGGTTCACTTCGACCTGCTGGACCTGACCGAGCTGACCGACATGTCGGACCAGGAGCTGGCCGAGGTCTTTGCCGACTCCGACGAGGAGAATGCGGCCGGAGAGCTGCCCAGCGGTGAGCGAGCGGCGCCGGGACCGGGACCGACCCCCGGTCCGTCCGTCCGTCCGTGGCTGAGCCGGTTATCCCCGCAGGGCTGCAGCCACAAGCCGTGCCCCGGGCCGGGTACCTGCGCTCGCCCTCCTGGACCCGAGCGCGGGAGCAGGGCCGGGATAAGAAGCACCTCAGCGACCCGGAGCTGCCACCGGGACCACCGGACGCCTTCTTACCCGCCGAGCGGCCCCGGGAGCCCTGAGCGCTGCCTCGGGACCGGGGGACAGCGGTGGGGACATCCCGAGGGATGGACACGGGGACACATCGGTGCCCCGGCACCGTTGGAGCCCGTCCCTGCCACCCTGCCCGGGCTGCGGGGAGGCTGCTGGGGTGCAGGACTGGTGCAGCCGGCCCGGAGGCACCGGGGACCGGCATCGGGGACCAGCCCCGGGCGGAGGCAGCCCCCAGCCCCGCGGGGGAGTGGGACTCAGGGCCGGTCAAACCCGGTGGCACGGAGTCCACACGGGCTGGGTTGGAAACGGGCAACCGCCTGCCCCACCCCGCCGCCGGGACCCGGGACTGGCTGCAGCTACCGGGGGGAGTGCGGCCGGTACCCGGTCCTCATGTAGCAGTGCTGTGTTCCGGTAAAACCGACCGACCCATCACCGCCGCGGCTTTGCCCATCTCCGTCGCCGCGGGAGGAGAAGGGAGGGATGGAGCTGGGGAGTGTGGGACACAGGACTTCGGGGAGGGGGCTGCGGGTTTGAGGTGGCCCCATGTTTAATGGTGCGCTGGTGGCAACCCCCGGTGCCTCCTGTTACATCCCGAGGTGCCTGCCTTTACACCCCCACCCCCGGTGCCTGCCGCCGCCCAAAGCAGGGACACGAGTGGGGGCGTTGCACAAAGAGGCCTCCTTAATGCTACAGAAACCCGCAGGGGGGTGTTGGGGAGCAGCAGCCCCGTACGGGTCCAGACCCTCCCCACTTGCAGCCCCGGCCCCCTCCGGGGGGCTCAGCCCCAGGAACGGGGGTGTTGGTGCGGCAGGGGGGTGGGGGAAAGCGGGTGTTCCCTCCCCCATCAGCAGCATTATCCCGGTAGTGTGTGTGTGTGGGCAGGACAGGGGCAGCTGAGCTCTGCCAGCACCCCTCCAGGTTGGGGCAGCGCTGCCATCCCCATGGGTCCTGAAGAGCCCGCAGGGCCCCATGGTGAGTTGGGGGGCAGGTGTGGGGCTGGGCCCCCCGCTCCGTTAGGGCTCTGCCTCGGTGGTGCTGGACTCCTGGAAGAGGGACTGTTTGCGCAGGCTCAGCCGGGCACACTTGGGGCAGGTGGTGGAGTTGTCGTAGTAGCAATCCCTGGGGTGGGGACACACACACACACAGAAAGCAGTGGGTCACCCCATGGTACCAGCCACCCTGGTGCCACCCCAGCATCCCCTGGTACCTGTGGAAGACGGCGGAGCAGTCGGTGCAGACCGAGGTGTGGCTGTCGAAGGGGAAGAGCACGTCACCCTCCTTGCAGAGCTCGCAGACAAAGCCCTTGGCCTGGCAACGCTGGGGTGGGAACCAGGACAAAACACCCCTGAGTTGTCTGAGGGGACACCCCCAGGCACTGCAGGCTACGGGTGTGTGCCCCCAGGGCTCCCTCTCACCTCGCAGTCCAGCTTGATGTGCTTGGCGAAGAGCGTGTGGATCTCGGTGAGGGAGCAGCTCAGGCGTCCGGCCTCGATGTCGATCAGGTCCTGCAGTGAGTACATCTCGTCGTTCTCCACGAAGTGCTGCCGGTCCTGCAGCTGCACAGGGGACAGACAGCAACACGACACTGTCACCGCACCTGTTGTCACCATGTCGGGCCCCCCCCCTTCCCCGGGCACCCCGTGCCCCTGCGGTGCCCCACCTGCAGCAGCAGCCGTGCCTCCATGGCCTCCTTGCAGGTGATGAAGTAGGGCTTCATCAGGAGGATGTCCTGGCGCAGCTTCTGCCCGGGGTGAAAACGGGATGGGAGCAGGACGGGGAAAAAGGGTGGTGGTGGCGGTAGCAGGATGTGGATAGGGATGGGAATGGGGATGGGGCAGCCATGGGATGGACAATAGGGTGGGAAAGGGGGAAGGGATGGGATCAGGGCAAGGAAAAGGGAGGTGGGGGGACAGGGATGAGATGGGTGTGGTGTGAGAATGGGATAGAATGAGGATGAGGATGGAAACAGGGACAGGATGAGGATGGAGATGGTTTGGGGACAGGATGGAGACAGGGATAAGGTCAGGCTGGGTCAAGTTCATCCCTGGAGCAGTTTGGACACCTCCACCCTGCTCCCACCACGTTTCCTCTTGGGCACTGCCCCCCAGCTGGGTCCCATCCCCATGCCCCCCACACTCACCCGGATCTCCACCAGCTCCTCCACGTAGTTGAAGAGCAGGGGGTTGATCTCACGCAGCTTCAGCACAGGCCGCGACACCATCAGCGCCAGGTACCTCATGCTGCACCGTGACACCTGCCCGTGCCATGGCCACCATCACCACTGCCCCGTGGCCACCTGGCCATCCCCACCGCCCTGCTGCACCGGGAGCCATCACCAGGGACACAGCCATGGGGCACAGCCCACCCCACAAGTGACTGCTGCTTAAGGAGGCAGCCACAAGGACCATCAAGAGGACACAACCCCAGAAGTGACCTCTAACCCCAGACACAGCCCCCCAGGTGACCAGGGACATCAGATATTAGACTCCATAGACCCCCCCAATACCAGGGACACAGCCCCCTAAGTGACCTCCAGCCACAGATAGGACCCCCCCAGGAGACCCCTGACCAGGGACACAGACCCCCAAGTGACCTCCAACCAGGGACACAGATGCCCAAGTGACCTCCAGCCACTGACAAGGCACCACCAGGAGACCCCTGACCAGGGACACACCCCCAAGTGACCACCAACCAGGGACACAGATGCCCAAGTGACCTCCAGCCACTGACAGGGCACCACCAGGAGACCCCTGACCAGGGACATACCCCCCAAGTGACCACCAACCAGGGACACAGCATCCAGAGAGCACTGCCTAGGAACACATTCACCTCGCCACCCCCCAACCCTGCAGGCACCTTGCGGGGCTCAAAGTCCCAGTTGTGGATGGCACGGGCGGGCACCACGGCCAGGTCGTTCCAGTGGCAGCTGCTGCAGTAGTAGAGGCCGGTGTAGTCGCACTGCCGGGCCTCACTGGGCACCCCCCCTGCAGTGGCACACGTGTCAGCACAAGCACATGTGTCAGCACACACACCAGTACCACCCCATGCCCTGCTCAGCCCCTCACGGGACATGCAGCAGCTCCCAGGGACACTGCAGGGTCCCAGCATTACCTTCCCAGACCCTCCCCAGTTCCCAGTCCCACACAGATCCCAGAGCCCCAAACCTTCAGCACCCCCCGGCCCCAGCTCCCCCTAGCCCCACATAGGTCCCAGTTCCCAGCTCCCCAAGGGAATCCAGCCCCACACAGCTCTATAGACCCTCCCCAGTTCCCCTCACCCCCATGCAGCCCCCAGACCCACATTCCTCCCAATCCCACACCCTCACAGCCCAGAGCTCCCAGTTCATCCAGCTCCACCCAGACCCCAGATCTCCATGCAGCCTCCAGCTCTGCACAGCCCCATGCAACCCCCAGCTCCCCACAGTCCCACACAGCCCCAAGCCCCACATAGGTCCCAGCCCCACACAGCCCCATGCAGCCCTCAGCTCTTCCCAACTCCACGTAGCCCCTAGCCCCACACAGCCTCATGCAGCACCCGGCTCCCCCCAGCCCCACGCAGTCCCCAGCCCCACGCCACTGTGGCAGCCTCACGCAGGGAGACGGGTGCCCGGCACTCTGCACAGCGGTAGTCCTGGCTGTCCAGCCCACTCTCGGGGCAGATGCTGAGCTGGTACTCAGCCTGGTGGCTGACCTTGGCCCGCACGCAGGGCCGGCTCACCAGCGGCAGGCACTTACTGTGGCACCGGTAGTAGCAGCCTGGGTGGGGCAAAGGGGTGGCCGTCAGCACAGGGACAGGGTGTGGGTGGGGATGTGGAGTGGGTTGGGGGTCCCAAGCCCCACCTGTGCAGGTGTACCAGGTCTGGATGAGGCCCCAGATGATGGTGCTGCACTTGTCACACATCTGCTTCACGCTCTTGCTCTTCTCCTTGTAGAAGCGATGCTCCAGCACCACGCGGATGTTGGGCTCGTCCTCGTCAGGGTCCTGCCGAGAAGGGGGGTGTCAGTGTGGCACCCCCTAACCCACGGGTCTCCCCTGAGCCTCCTCTCCAGGCTCAACCAGCCCAGGTGCCTCAGCTGCTCCTCCCCACACTCCTGCTCCAGCCCCTTCCCCAGCTCCGTTGCCCTTCCCTGGCCACGCTCCAGCCCCTCCCCGTCCCTCCCACAGGAGGCTGTTGTGACCAAAGGGCTGTTCACAGCCCTTGCCCTGGTTGAGATCCCATCCCCCAGCCTGGCCAGACCCCTCTGCAGACCCTGCACGAATCCACACCCACACCCAACCCAGTGTCACCTGCAAACTCACCGAGGATCCTCGATCCCCTCACCCAGATCAAAGAGATAGAAGAGAACAGGCCCCAGCACTGAGCCCTGGGGACACCACCTGTGACTGGCCACCACCTGGAGCCCAGTCCCCACCACCCTCTGGGCTCAGCCATCAGGGGTTTTGTTCTGCCCCACCTTGAGCTCCTGCAGCTTGAGGCGCAGGTGGATGAGCCGCACGACCGCGTCCTTCTGCCGCTCCGAGTGCTCGGGCAGCGCCAGGATCAGCCGCTTGCACTCCTCGATGGCCTGGCACAGCTGCCCCACATCTGGCGCCAGGATCAGGCCCTGCCCCACCGGGGAGGGGAGTGAGGATGAGGAGGAGGAGGGTGGGCTGGCAGCCCTGCCAACCCACACACCCCCCACCCCATGCGCACCCTCCACAACTCCACACACCCACAGACTCTTCACAGCTCCACCGACTCCCCACCACAACTCCTTAGACCCCTCAACCCAGCTACACAGACCCTCCCCAGCTCCACCAACCCCCTTCCACAGCTCCATAGACCCCCCCAACCCAACTCCACTGAGTCCCCTCACCCCAAGTCCACCGACCCCACAGCCCAGCCCCACAGACCCCCCCAGCCCCACTCACCACGGGGCGGGAGAAGTGGTCCTCAGCTAAGCCCAGATCCAAGGCACCCTCGGGGTCCCCCGGGGACAGATCCGGCCGCGGGGCTGCAATGGGGTGGGTGCCATGGCGGGGGGGGCTGGGAGTGCCTGAGGTGCCCCCGCCATGGGGCAGGCTGTGGGTTGGGGGGGGCTCAGCACCCACCTGGGGTGGGGTCTGGGTCCCCCCCGTCACGGTGCTCCGGCTGCTGCTCGGGGGTCTTGTTGAAGGGGTTGAGGTGGGCCTGGCGAAAGCGGGCCAGCCGCTCGTCCGACGCCATCGCCACCACCTGCGGGTGAAGGACACCCCCTCAGCCACCCGCACCCAGCACTGCCACCGACACCCTGGCACTGCCACCGACTCACCAGCACCAACACCCCGGCACTGCCACCGACTCACCAGCACCAACAACCTGCCACTGGCGCCCTGGCACTGCCACTGACTCCCTGGCACCAACACCCTGGCACTGCCACTCCAACACCAGCACTGCCACCCTTCAACACTGCCACCGAGCCCAGCACCAAAACCCCAACACTGGCACCCCAACCAGCAATGCCTCAACACCCCAGAACTACACGGACACCCCAGCATCGGCACTGACACCCCAACACAAACACAGGCACCGGCACTGACACCCCGGCACCAACACCCTGGCACTCACACCCTGACATCAACACCCCGGCACAAACACCCTGGCACACCCTACACCAACACCCCGACACCAACACTGGCAGCACCCCCACGCCGACACTGACACCCCTCCGCCGGTACCGTCGCCCCCGCTCCGTCACTTCGGCGCTGACACCCTGACGCCGACCCCGTTCCCCGCGGCCAAACCCGTCCCGCAGCCTTCCTCGCCCGTGGCCCCCGCCCTGCCCCGCTGCCAGCGCACCGGCTCGGCCCGCGGTCACCCCATCGCGGCACCGTGCGGGTTTCCCGGTGCAGACCCTCCGGTGCGGCTCCCCCCGCCGCATCCCTCCCCCGGTGCACAGCTCCATTACCACCCCCACCCCGCACCGCTGCAGCCGCTCCCACAGCCCCGACCTCCGCTTCTCCCCCAGCACCCACCGCACCGCCGCCGGTACCGGCCCCTCCCGCCCCGGGCCCCCTCCCGCCCGCCAGGGGGCAGCGCCCCAGCCCCGCTCACCGCAGCCCCGACCCCCCGGCTCCTGCACCGCCCCGCCGGCCCCGCCCCGCCCCACCCTCCGCGCTGTCGCCCCCTGCCGGCTGGCGGACTGCACCGCGCCGCGCCGCGCCCGGGCGGAGGACAACGGGGGCGCGGCCACCCGAGCGCAGAGCACTGTGCATAGGGGCTGGAACCCTCGCTCACCGCCTCGGAGCCCCCAGACCCAGACGCCCGAGGGCCCTTGTCCACAGAACCCCCAGCCTCAGAGCTCCCAGTTCTCAGAACCTTCAGACCCAGAGCTCTAAGTTCCCAGAGCCCCAAGTTCCCAGAGCCCCCAGACCCAGAGCCCCAAGTTCCCAGAGCCCCCAGCCCCAGAGCTCCCAGTCCCCAGATCCCCAGCTCCAAGTCTCCATAGCTCATTGCACCAGGAGCCCCCAGCCCCTTCTTCTGCTCCCTCCCCCTCACACAGCCCCTTTCCCTCCAGGACCCATACACAAGGAGGGAGCAGACCCTAGGGGTCCGTGCCCCTGTGGCACCACAGCCTGGACCCCTTCCCTACCCTGGGCTCAGCCCAGGAGCCAGGCTGGAGATGGGTCCCCAGAGCCAGGGGATTCGGGCGTGTTTGGGCTGGGAGTGCCTTGAACCCCCCAGACCAGGTGGTCATGCTGGGGTCTGTGACCCCACCTCAGTTGGGGGGACAAGGGGCCAATCCTGTCCAGGGGCAGCCACCACCTCCCAACCCAGGATGGAGGAGGGTGAGAGTGGGGACAAGTATTCAGAAAAAAAAAGAAACCAGGCACCAGTAAAGAAACCGAAAAGGGGGGAGGAAGGAGAGGGGGGAGGGAGGAGAGGGGGGAGGGAGGAGAGGGGGGACGGGAGCCGAGCAGGCTCAGGAGGGGACAGGGTCAGGAGACAAGGAAAGGGCTCAGAGCTGGAGCCCGGCCGGGGCCCAGGGGGTGCGGCAGCGCGAATCCGGGGGGGCTGCGGTTGGCGGCGAGGCTGGGGGGTGATGGAGGGGGCAAGGGGTACGTCGGGCATTACTTGGCGTCCTGACTCTCGCCAGGGTGCCTCGGAGAGGTGTCACCTGCTGCGGCAGCGGGAAGGAAAAACACATTCCTGGGGAGGCGTCAGGGCGTCGAGCTCCCGCCGCAGCTGCCGGGCTCCCCGAATTCCTCTGCTCAGCTGCCTCCAGCCTCTTCCCGGGGAGCTTCTCTCCCTGTCATTGCCGCGGTGCCGCGCTGGCAGGGCGGTGCTGCCCGAGCAGGTGCTGCAGTTACCCCCCCTTACACCGCTGCGGGCTGTGGTGGCACCTGTGGTGCTGGTCCGGGAGGTCCCTGGGGCTGGAAGTCCCTGGCAGCGCTGGCTCCAAGCGCCGGGCAGGGTGGTGGCCGCCTGCCAGCCTCCGGTGCAATCATTCGCAAATCAGCTGGAAAGGTGGGAATTTGGGGCCTTATCCTGCCCCAAACCCCGCCCTGAGCACCAATAATGATAATTACCATTGATAACGAGTGATTATTCCCAACAGCTGACCCACTATCCATTGATAATCCTGATGCAATCCATCGATGACCCTGATCCAATATTCCAATATTAATCAATAAATCTGATCCAATGTTTCAAGGGCTCTAAACCGACCAAACTCCGATGAGAAACGGGGGAATTTGGGGTTTCATCCCACCCAAAAATCCTGTTACAAGCTCCAATACTGATCAATACTGATCAATACTGACCGATACTGATCAACACTGACCCACACTGATCAATACCATCGATAATTTATCGACAAACGGGGCCGGGCCGAGGCAGGAAAGGGGCCGGTTCAGGTCATTGATCCCATTTAATCGGATTTAATCCGCTCATCACCCCCTCTGGAGAGCAGCGATTGGCGCTCAGCACCAATACCGATCGATAGCAGATTGATCGTTAACAGCGACCGCGGGGCGGGGCGGGAAGGACGCGGGACACACACACAGCGGAACCGGGGGGGGGGTGCAGCGGGGATCCCGAGGGGTCCGGAGGGGTACGAGGCAGTGGGGGCCGGTTGGCAGCGGTGTCCCCACGGGCTGCAGAGGGTCTCGGTGCCGGGGTAGAGCGGTGCCACTCCGGGCCCAGCCCGGACATTCCGCCCCCCCCGCCCCCCCAGTCCCCCCGGGCTCCCCGCTGGCCCGGAGCAGGCCCCGCCTCCGTTGCTAGGGGCGGGGCGTCGCGTTGCTAGGGGCGTGTCCGCGCCAGCTCTGCCCAGAGCCGCGCTCTCGTTGCCTGGAGACCGCGGAGGCGGCGTTGGCGGCCATCATGGTGAGAGCGGGGCCGGGCCCGGGCCACAGGGGTCCTCTGCGGCCGGGAGGGAGGGGTCGGGCCCGCCCCGGCCCTCGGGGGCTCAGAGGGGGATGCTGGGCCGCTCCGAGGCGGTGCCGGGCGGTCTTGAGCCCGCTCAGGCTGGGGCTGGTCGGAGAGGGGCCCTCGGAGGGGCTCGGAAGGGGACGTGGGGGGCTCAGAGCGGGGATCCTGTGACTCCTCTCCCCAAATCCCCGCCGTGGAGCTGCTGTGCCTCGCAGCCTGGGCCGGTGCGGGAGCTGCGGGTGGCACAGCCTTCCTCCCCGCAGCCAAGCCCTCGAGTGTTTCCCTTTTGCTCCTTAGGCACCCAAAAAGAAAGCGGGAACAAATCCGAAAGGGGGCAAAGGTGCAGCGGTGGTGGATGTCTTGTCCCCGGCGGACATGAGCAAGAAGCAGGTGAGAGATCCCAGCTCCCGGCCCGCCCCTTGGCAGGAGGACGTGGCTCCTTGTCGGAGCAGCCCTCGGGAGCTCTGCTTGGCGCCTGGCCCCAGCGCTGGGGACAGCAGTTGCTGGAGGGTGACAGAGACAGGCAGCCGGGGCTCCTTGCACCACCTGACGCCAGTCTGGGCTGTGCAGGGGGGTTTCCACTATTCCTGGAAGGAGCAGCTCCCTTCATCCCACCCTCCCTTCTGCTGGTCTGGGGCACCCTCCCCGAGACAAGAGGAACCAGCCTCAAGCTGCCCCAGGGGAGGTTTAGGTTGGAGCTGAGGAACAATTTCTTCCCCTCCAGGGCTGTCCCAGGCTGCCCAGGGCAG
>JAOEGS010102619.1:0-11931 GCA_025447755.1 Corythornis vintsioides
GGGCAGTGCTGGGGGGTGTTTGGACTTGATGTTAAACGTCTCTTCCACCCAGCAAGGTTCTAGGGTTGTGTGATTCTGTTCCCTGCCAACAAGGGGCCTGAGATGAGGGTGCCCACGACCAGCCTTGGTTGGATGCAGTAGTTTGAACTCCTCTCTTCCCGAGCACTCTCCCCACGGCTGCTCCGGTATTTTTCCATTTGGGAAGCTCCCCCACCTCCCATTCTCTGCTTCCAGGGTGGCTGCAATGAGCACACTTGGGTTTGTTCACCAGCTCCAGCCTACACAGCTCCTGATCCTGCCAACGGAGCGTCACTGGCAGCAGCCCGGCCCGGAGGGGTGAGGGAGCAAACGGCTGCCACGGGGCCAGCGGGGGACCGGGAGATGCATCTCTCCCAGCAGGGCTCTGACACAATCCACGGCTGTTTCTGGGAAGAATTCGGGGCCGTCCAGACGGATGTGCCCTCCCCCTGCAGCACGCTGCGGCCGCGGCCTCTCCCTGCCCCGGGGCATGACAGGGAACTCGTGTCCCTTGCCAAAAATCACCCCCGTCGGGCTCTGTCTGCCCCGCCCTTCGGCACCCAGGAGCTTAGGTGGCTTGCAGGTGCTCGGAGGAGCAGGGGTGGCATCTTTCCTCCATGCTGGGGAGAGCCCCAGTGTGTCCCTGGGGTGAGCACTGGGACGACTGTGCCCACTCTGGCCCCGGTTCCTGCCCACGCTGCCCATGGATCAGGTGTCGGGCTTCCCTTCTGAGGCATCTCCTGGTGCTTGGCTTGTGCCTCCCTCTCGGGCTCCTCTCAGCAGCCACCTTCTCATTTTAGAGCCATTTTTACACCTCTCCCAGCCCCGGGGCACTGGCAGCAGCTCGGCCAGGACACAGGGGGTTTCTGAGGCACGTGAAAGCTCCGTGGATTTGGGGCACATTGCTGGTGGGTTCCAGCGTCCTCCTACCTGCACCACCCAGCTCCAGCTGCTGAAATCCTTATCAGGGGTTTGGCTGCTGCCTGCCAAGGCGAGATGAACAATCTCCCCGGGTTGGTCCCTGGGCTCAGAGCACTCCCAGCTCTAACGCTGCTGAAAATCCTCCTCCTGACACTTGTGGGATGGATTGTGGCTGTTGCTATGGGCACACCCCCGCTGGGTGAGCTTCGGGTTTCCTTGTTCGCAGCTCCGTGGAGCAGGGAGGGGAGATGGGGTAGGTGGGAGAATCCTCGGCCGTCTCCACCCCTCTGATCTCCCTGGGGGCACAGCAGGGCCTCTGGGCACACACAGGGCACCGGGCACCTCCCTGGCTCGGGGGAGATGAGCTGAGCCCTTCCTGGGGGTGTGCTGCTTGCTTGTTTAGCCTGTGAAGAGATTGCCAGGGTGGAAAAGCCAGGTCAGAGAGGTGAGCTCTGGGTCTCCTGGGCAGCACCAGGTGAGTGTGGGGGGCAGGAGAACACAGAAGGGGGGGCAAACAGCACCGCTGGGGTTGCCCATGTGGCTGTGCTGCCCACACAGAGCACTGACTGTGGCATCACCCTTGGCTCCTCCCCTGGGCTCTGCCAATCCCCGAGTGTTCCTGAGAGATGTGCCCAGAGCATGATGTGGGGGGAAGGGAGGGAAGGGGGAAGGACAGCCCCTCTGAGAGCCCAGCCACCCACCTGAGGTGGGTTTCCCACCAAGGCACCCGAGAAGGACCCTCTGCCCCAGTGTGCCAAGCCCTGCTTTCACCAGGCACCACCACATTGCACACTGGGCACCAGCACGTGCCCACGAGTCCTCTCGGGCATTGGTGCCCACAGCCAGGGGGTCGGGGCTTTGCTCCTGCCCCATGTCCCTGTGCCCAGTGAGTGGATGTGCCAGGAGGGGCCTTTCTGCTGGTGGCAGGCTGAAGCAGGTGCTGTGCCAGCTTCTCACGCCAGCTGGTTGGGCAGTGGCCGAGTTAATTTGGATCTCTTCCGAGATCCAGATCCCAAGATCCCAATTCTGAGATGCAAATTTGGATCTCTCCTTCCAGTGGGGTTTCTCCATCCCTCCCAACACCCCTCAGAGATGTCCCTCAGCCCCTCCCACTGTCTTTGTACGGCCACCTCAACAAAACCCCTCCCCCAGTTGATTGCTTCTGTCCCCATGGATCCCACGGCCACGATGCCTCATCTGTGCCTCCCAGATCTCCATCTCCCAGGCCCTCCACACCCCAAGGATGCCCCTCCAGAAGGTGCCTCGGGGGGCCCCCTGACCCCTTCTGGGTAGACCTGTGCTGTGCCAAGAGCCCAGCAGCCCCGGGCGCCTGGGGCAGTGGGTGGTGGCGAAGGGCAGATCCTCATCCCCAGACCTCCTCCCTGCCCTGCTCCGTGCTGTGCCCATTCCAGGGCCGTGTCCCCCCTGCAGGAGCTGCTTCCACAGAGGCCATCCCAGCCACGTGCCAGGTGAGAGCTGGGTCAGAGACGGAGCTCACGTCCCTTGCCCTGTGCCCTGCGGCCGCCGTCCCGCTCCCAGCCCTCGGAGCTGGGTCCTGGCACCCTGTGCTGGGGCATCTCTGCCCCTGTGGACCCCCCCTGGCATTTCCCTGGCACAGGCAGCGGGGCTTGGGGCTGGCTCTGGTGCCCTCCCCGGCCGGAGCAGCTCTGCCTGTCTCCTGCCTGAGCGGAGCTAGCGAGCTGCTGGAGATCTCCTAGGTAATGGATAATGTAATAACATTTCCAATGAGATCTGCAGAGCGGGAGGAAGATCTGGGGGAACTCTGGGAGAGAATGCAGGCAAATCTCACCGCAGTCTCCTCCTCCCGGGCCAGAGACAGGGCAGCGCCGGGGGCCACAGACCTGCCCCTTCCCAGCCAGGTCCTCCCCCGGTGCCCCGGCCTGGCTCGGGCTCTGCTGGCGGCAGCCCAGGGCCGAGGGGGAAAGGAGGGAGCATATGGTGTCTCCGGAGAGCCAGGGCACTGCGTGCCACACCGCGGAGCCGCAGCTGCCTCTGCCTCCCCGGGGGACAGGAGAGTCACCTCGGCGGCAGGTCGGAGCAGGGCTCCCCATATGGCTGCTGCAGGAGAGAGCTGGCCCCGTGCCCAGGGCCACCCGGTGCCCCCTCCCCACAGTGCCCAATCCCCACGGTGCCCCGCACGCTGGCTCTGGCTGCGGAGACGGGAGGGGGGGGCACGGGCCCTCCCTGGTGTAGAAATCCTCAGATCAGGGGGTGGGGGGAATCCCCCTGCTCGGCAGGGCAGTGCCAAGGGGCACAGGGAGACACACACCTCTGCCCAGCTCAGCGGGGTGACACCCGGGCACCTGCTGTGCTCCTGAAGAGCTCAGCCGCGGCACGTGGGCCTCCAAGTGCTGCGTGGAGAGGCCCGTGGTGTGGCTGGGTTTCTCTGAGAGGAAACTGAGTCTTGGGGCAGCCGTGGTGGCAGAAGCAGCCACCTTGGAGCCTTTGAGGACTCTGTTTGCTGCCTTCTGTTCTCCAGAGAGGTTTCCTTTCTCCAGGAAAGCTGCTTCTTGTAGCTGTTGCTGTTTGCTGTGAAATGACAGCAGGATTCCCTCCCTCCTGCTCCAGGCAGGTCTGGAAGCTCCTCCCCAGCAAGTGCACTTGACCCTGGGCCCCAAGGCTCATGGAGAGGAGCCCGAGCAGGAGCCTTCTGCTGATTCCCTGTCTCTGTGTTCCCAGGTGTCCGTGGATATCGGCAGCAGCACAATCCGCGTGGCCGTGCTGGAGGGGAGCGGCCAGCGCGTGCTCATGGAGGGGAAACTCACCCAGAAGATCAACACGGAGAGTTCCTTCTGGAGCCTGGAGCCAGGGAAGTGTGTTCTGGTAAGGGCAGACCCGGCCACCTCTCCACACCTGGCCTTGGCACGGGAAACCAGAGCAGCTGGAAGTTTGAGGCAGAGCTGGACACATCTGGTTCTCCCCATCCCCCTCCTGTGCCTGCCCTGGCTCCAGCCCCCGAGAGCAGCACGTGCCTGGGGGTAGGCAGGGAGGGTCCCCAGGGTGCTGGGAACAAGTCTGTTCTCCGCAGGCACTGTGCTGTGATCCCAGCACACAGAGAGTGGCATTGCCCTGCCCTGCCCTGCCCTGCCCTGCCCTGCCCTGCCCTGCCCTGCCCTGCCCTGCCCACCGAGTCTCCTGGCCCCGCTCCTACCCCAGCATCCTGGCAGCTGCCCGTTCCCTGCCCTGCCTCAGGTTTCTTGCCCTGGTAGCAGCAGTGGCTGTGGCTGCTGGTGTGGCACTCAGCGGGCACTGTGGCTGCCCCTGATGCTCTGGCACCACAGAGCTGCCCGTCGAGGGTTCCTGGGGGGGTTCCCAGCCTCTCCGTTGGTTTCTGGTGTGCTCCAGGGTGAGTTCTGCTGTCCTGGGGCTGTGCCTACGGCTGAAGCTGTCATGGGGGGTGTCATTACTGCCCATTGGCCTGGGGTATCAAGTGTCCAACAGTTGCCGACCTCCTGTATGGGTTTTGGGGCCGGGATCGTGCTGGGATTGGGCTCTTGCCACCTGTGGCTGTCTTTGCCCTCTCCTGGCCCACACAGAGGCTTGCCCAGAAGACTTTCAGGTGTCCCAAGGCTGTGGGGAGCCCCAGGAGCAGACACTGCTGAGGTGGTTCTTGGCCACCAGCCGTGCCATGAGGTGGGCACCCAAAGCCAAGCCCCCTCAGCAGGGAAGGTGGTGCCAGCAGCAGAGGTGCTGGGGATGGTGCGTGGGAAGGCCGCGTGGGCACCACCAGGCCGCTGGGGATCCCTGGGGATCCACCCCAGGGTGACAGACTGTAAGCAAAAGGGTTGAGGTGCCTGCAGGAGAGGGGAGCTTCTCCCTCTCCCTTAGGCCTCTGGAAGGATGGGAGGAAGGAGGTGGTGGTGGCATCATGACCCTGCCTTTTGAAAACGCTCTGAAAACCAGAAACAATCCCGGGCAGGAGGAACCCCGCTCGGGAGGAGGTGGCCCAAGCGATGGCAGGAGGGGAGTCCCTGGTGGGTGTTCCCGGGATCAGCAGGGGAGGCAGAGTTGGTTACACAGCCGGTGCCCGGGGAGGCTCCGCGGGTGGAGCGAGACTTGGAGGGGGGTGGGGGGGCCCTTCTGGAGCGGCCACGGGCAGCGTGGGGAGCGGTCCCGTTACCCCCAACCCCCGGAGCTGGGTCTTGGCTCCAATTAGCAGGAGCGCAGGGTTGTGAGGCTCTCCAGCTGGCTGCCAACAGATTGCTGGTGGGATGAGATTGCGCTTGGAGAATCGTTAAGGTAACTGGAGCACAGTGAGTAATTCCCGCCCGGGAGCAGCTCCTGCTTCCCTGCCTGGAGTAGCCACCAGTGCTTTGTGGCTCCTCCCGATCCATTCACCGGGAGAATCGCCAGCAGGGGACGGGGTGGGTTTGGGTGGAGGGGGGGATGGGGCAGACGGGTCCCTCCCCTCCCCCCAGTCTGTGCCCCCGCCCCTGGCGCAGCTCCGAGGGGACCGGGGATGCGGTGATCGCCGGGGATGCGGTGACCCGAAGGGTCTTTGTCCCGCCAGATGCCACAGGTTGCCACCTGAGTCCACCAGGGGATGGTGGTCCCTGGCACAGCACGGGGACAGCTGGCACCAGACTCACCCAGTGCCAGAACCTGCTGAAGAGGTCCTGGCTGCCCTGGTTACTGCTCGGGGCACCTCGGCGGCTCCGTCTGGAGGAGAAAGCGCCTGTGCTGGTGTTTCTGTGCTCTGTGAGTTGAGGCAGTCCCTGCGGGCAGAGCCCGAGCCGTGTGCCCGGGAGGTGACACCTCTGCTGCGTGGCTGGTCTCGTCCTTCTGGGGGAGTCTGAGGTCTGGGCAGGGAGGCTGTTGAGTTCCACGAGCTCTTGCAGGACACGCTGGGGATCATCAAGATCCCTGCACTCTCTGGGATGCTGTTAGAGCCACTCTCTTCCCCAGCTTCTCCTGGCCCCTGCTCAGCCCCCTCTGGAATGGCCCCTCACAGGCTCCCGTTAGCCAGCTCCCCTTCTTCCCCAGCTCCCATTCCCCAGCTTCCCAGCTCTTAGCCTAGGAAGGGGACTGTGCAGCTCTCTCCCCATCCCATCTGATGGTTAATCCCTTCATCACACACCTGCCCGCGCTGGGCAGCCCTACTGCCCCTCTGCCTGCTTCTTGTGGACCTCTCTGCTGTCCCCTCCTGCCCCAGGAGGTTCCCTCTCCTGGCTGGGAGCCCCAGAGCATTTCTCAGTTGGGTGCTGGCCCTCGACAGCCCAGCCCTGCTGCCAACCCAGCGGGTGTTGTTTCGAAGCGGAGATGCCCACGGCACATGGTGAGGGGGGCTCTGTCCACACCTCCTGGTGCCCCTGCCTGGGGTGCCGTGCCAGTGCCCTGCTGCCAGGTATAATCCCTGTGCTCTCCCTTTGCTGTCACACCCACTCGCTTGTCAAAAGTGAGATTAAAATAACCTCACACAAGCTGTTTTTAGATATCTCCACTGGGTGTTGTGCACAACACATTTTGGGATTATTTTCATTGTGGAGGATCTTTTTTTTCCCTGTTCCTTCTCTTTTTCTCCTCCTCTCCAGCATTTGTTATCCACACGCAGGCTTTTGTTACCCAGCCTTGCCTTGAACAGCTCTTAACAGATTTCAGCTTGTCACCTCAAGGAGCTACCAGGCCAAGTTAGAATCATCTGTGGTGCTCCCCCTCCCCACGCTGCTGGAAACATCCCCGCTCTGTACCCCTAAACACCTCCCCGTGACTCCTGGGGTGACAGCTGCTCTTGTTCCAGGAGGAAAGCAGGTGGTGAGAGGTGGTTTTTCCAAGACCTACTTACATCCCTTGGCAGCACCTTTCCAGTTCTGACGAGGATCAGAGGAGAACACTCAGGCTATGACAAAGCCCAGCACTGGCAACAAAGGGCCATGACCTTCCCAGCGGGGCGTGGGGACGATGCCGTGTCCATGCCCATGCTGCTGGTCACCCCCTTGGTGTGCCAGTGGACACAGATGTGCCCACCCAGTGTCCCTCGCCTCCCATGTGCCCGTCTCCGCCTGCAGCCGTCCTCGTGATCCATCCTGGCCTGGCCCTGCCCAGTGTGCTGCTGCAGGACCAGCCCCTTCCCCTCCTGCCTGAAGTGCACCAGGACACTGATGGGGATGTCCCCCCTTGCAGGTCTCCCTCTCCTCAGGCCACAGGGATGTCCCCCCTTGCAGGGCTCCCTCTGCTCAGGCCACAGGGATGTCCCCCCTTGCAGGGCTCCCTCTGCTCAGGCCACAGGGATGTCCCCCCTTGCAGGTCTCCCTCTCCTTGGGCTGCCTCCCTCTGCACCCCAGTGACCCTGCTGGGAGCGAAGGATCTGGCTCCATCCCAGGAGACCCTTTGGGCCCCACCAGGCTAAAAAAGCAGAGCCAGAAGCCCAGGCACCGCAGGGATCTGATCCTTTCTCTGGCAACCACCAGCATTTCCAGAGTCATGGAGGGTCAGGCTGAGGTGTGGGAGGGAAACTTGCGTGGGCAGCATGTTTGCCTTGTCTCGAAGGGAGCAACATAATGGGGTCGAGATTTGTCCCTATGGAAGGCACCCAGCTCCCTGCTAGAGCCCACTGGGACCCGCAGAACACTCTCTGAGCCTTGTGTGATGCTCCAGAGCACTGAGACTTTCTCTGTGGGGGGTGTGAGGGCGGGGGATCTGTCCCAGCCTCTCTACCCTCCCTCACTGCACCCTTGAGTGGTGGTGAGGATCCTGCCTGTCTCCACTGCCACCAGCTCCTGTAGCCCGTGTGCCCAGCTGAGCACAGGGATGAATCAACCATGACCATCAGTAGAAACACAGCCCAGAAATCAACCCCAGCCCAGAAATCAACCCAAGCCCAGAAATCAACCCCAGCCCAGAAATCAACCCCAGCCCAGAAATTACTCTGAGCCTATAATTCAACCTGAGCCCAGAAATCAACCCAAGCCCAGAAATGAACCCAAGCCTAGAAATCAACCCAAGCCCAGAGATCTACCTGAGCCCAGAAATCAACCCAAGCCCAGAGATCTACCTGAGCACAGAAATCAACCCAAGCCCAAAAATCAACCTGAGACTAGAAATCAAACCGAGCCTAGAAATGAATCCAAGCCCAGAAATCAACCCAAGCCCAAAGATAAACCTGAGCACAGAAATCAACCCAAGCCTAAAAGTCAACCTGAGCCCAGAAATCAATCAGAACCTAGAAATCAACCCAAGACTGAAAATCAACCCATGCCCAGAAGTCAACTAAAGTCTGGAAATGAACCGAACCCAGAGATCAACCCAAGCCTAGAAATGAACCTGAGCCCAGAGATCAACCTAATCCTAGAAATCAACCCGAGCCCAGAAATCAACCTGAGCCCAGCAATTGACCTGAGCCTGCTCTCCCCATGCTGGAGGTCAGACCCACCTGTGGCAGGGGCTCCATCTCCACTCTGAACCCCGAAACCCCCAGGCTCAAGGTGAAAAGTTTTGAGTTTTGCCCTGTGCTGGGGGCGTTTCAGAGACTGGTGTTGGGAAGTGGGGCTCCCACTTTTCCACCTGTCCCCCTGGAGGGAAGGGCAGGGATGAGCAGGTTCCCGGGCAGGCTGCAGGGGTGAGGGATGGCTTGCCAGGCGCTGGCTGCTCACGAAGAGCAGGCGAGGAGATGAATAATTCTGCTCTTCCCAGCAGGGTGGGAACTGTGTGTGGTAAATAAAGCCAGGGCCCCGCGTGGGGTGGGGGGAGGAGAGGATCCCCAGGCTGGCAGCTCCGCCACCGCTCCGGGGGGTGGCATTCGGGTCTCGTGGGTGTCTCCGGCACGGCCCACGGGGGTTCCCTGGGGTCTGCTGGGGGTGGCAGACGGTGGCAGGGCTTGGGGAGGATTTGGTAGGGAAAGGAGAAGGGATGGGTGATGCCTGGTGAGTCCCTCCAGTGCCCATTCATCCCTCTGCTGCCAGCCTGGCTGTGGTGGTGCTCACGCCCACACCTCACCGGGGAAGGTCCCTCCTCACCGGCTGCACCGCGGGGAGGTCTCCAAACCGGGGGAGCAGCAGCGAGCCTGGAAGAGGGTGCTCCTGCCACAGGGCCTGCTGACCCCTGGCTCATGTCACTGCCAAGGGGGATGGCATTCCCAGGAGAGCCCCTCCTGCCCACCCGGCATTGGGAAGCCCCTGAGCCCTCATCGGCTCCTCCTCCCCTCCGAGTGGAACTGTGCAATTAGGAGGAGAACAAGCACGCCTGTCTGGCTGGAAAAACTAACGCCTTCCTGGAGCTGGAATATTTTACCGGCTCTGCTCTCCCACAAGGATTAAGCCCCAGCCGCCCCCTCCTATATTAATTGGTTCCTTTTCTTCTCCCCGTGGAGCAGCCACTTCCACGGCTGCCCGTGTTCTCCCCCACGGAGCCCTCCGGCTTCCAGGGAGGGTTGAGCAAATTGTGTTGTCTGCCTTTATTGATGGTTCTGCAGAGGGGCCACGAGCACCATCCATCTGCCCCCGCTGCCTAGCAGTGCTGCTCAGACAGGAGGAAGGTGCCCACCCCTCCTGGTAGAGCCAGAACATGGGTCGGGGGATGCCCCAGAGTCTCTCCAGCGCTCGCTGGCACCCGGCGCGGCCCCTCTGGCCAGCAGGCTCCAGACCGGGAGCCAGGGTGCCATGTGCTGGCAGTGACAGGGGCAGCGCAGAGGAGCGGGGGACGTCGGGGGACATCTCCACCTCCTGGGCACCTGCGCTGCCACCTGCCCGCCCGTCTGGGATAGCGGGACAGGGAGCGATGCCGGGAGCCCTGGCCCCACCCTGCCAGGCAGCGCTGCTTCGTCCCGCAGGGCCCTGGGCTCAGCTGTACCTGTACCATGTGTGCCCACTCGGGATGCCCGTGCCAGCCTCGGGCTGCAGTGTGGGGCAAGGTTTCATCTGTGCCGTGCAGCCCCGAGGCCTGTGCCAGGGCTGCAAAGGCCTCGGCGGGATCCCACAAAACCCTCTGCCCCCCACGGAGCTTGATTGCTGATGAGCAGGACCCCACCCGTGGGCATCACCACCAGCGGGGGGTAGCACATGCCAGGGGTGGGACGGGAGGGGTCGTTTCCCCTCTGACCCACGCCTCATCCCCAGATCAACCTGAACAAGGGGTACGAGTACTGGTGGAATGCCATCCTGGAGGGCGAGGAGCAGATCAACATCGACAAGATCGACAAGGAGCGCTCCATGGCCACGGTGGACGAGGAGGAGCACGCGGTGCTCGACCGCCTCACCTTTGACTACCACCAGAAGCTGCAGGGCAAGCCCCAGAGCCACGAGCTGGTAGGTGCCAACCTCCCTGTGCCCTGCCCTGCCACGGGCTCTCCGGCTGCTCCCGCGGGCCCCACTCCAAGCGTGAGGCAGCTCCATGGCTCTGCTCCTCCTCACACAAGCATCCCCACCCCAGCTCCACGTTGGCACCCCCGAGGCTCTGCCAGGCTCCATCTTTTTACCCACTCTCTCCATCTACCCCTTCTCGGTACCTTGGCAAACCCCAGCTCCACGCTGAAATCCCTGAGGCTCTGCCAGGCTCCATCTTTTACCCACCCTGTCCATCTACCCCTTCTCGGTACCCCCGTGAGCCCAGACGTGGGCCCCACACCCATGGGTATCCCTCTGGTGCCGCCCTCACCCCACTGCCTTCCCTGTGGGGAGAACCCACCTCCCACTGCCCCCTTCCTGGCCCAGACTCTTGGAACGGGGGGTGGCGAGGGTGAGGGTCCCCCCAGAGTCTGCAGGGGGTGACAGGAGCCCAACGGCTTCTGTTGGCAGAAGGTGCATGAGATGCTGAAGAAGGGCTGGGACACCGAGGGCTCCCCATTCCGCGGCCAGAAGTTCGACCCCTCCATGTTCAACATCTCCCCCGGCGCGGTGCAGTTTTGACAGCGGTGACAAACGGCCCAGAAACGAAGAGGAGAGACCCACCCGGGACCCCCCGGGCACCCTCTCCCCCCCAGCCGGGGTGCCTGCTCTCCCCCTGGGCACCCGCTCCTCAACGCCCTTGGGCAACCCCAGCAGTGGGACCTTCTCCTCTCCTCACCTTGGGCTGGGTGACAAGATGATCTCCGGTGGCTTGAGGATGCTGTTTTTGGGGTGTTCTTAGGGTGCCTCCCTTCCCTGGCCCCTCAGAGCGGAGCTCCAGGAGTAGGGGGGGGGGGGGGAGGAATGTGGGGAGACCCTGCCCCCGCCTGCCCCCCACCTCCCCCTGCCTGTACCCTCCCATGGGTGCTGCCCCTGCCCACATCCAGCACCTGGAGGAGGGTTTTCCTGGGTTCACCCCTTCAGCACATCCCCCAGGGGGGGCTGGGGTGGGCAGACACCCCTGGCATTTGCTTCCCCATCCCCCAGGGGCACAAGGGGGGGGGCTGCCACCTACAGCACCATGGGGGGGGGGTGTCCAGACTGTGCTTGGGGGTCTCTACCATGGGGCTGCAGGCCACCAGCCCCCCCCTCCTCTGCACCATGGCACTTGTCCGCAGCCCCAGAGACATCTGGGCATCCCTGGCACAGCATTTTAGGGGGCTGGGAGGGGGGATGTGGGAGCCTTGCCCCGACCCCCACCCCCCCAAGCTCTTGAAGCTTCCCCCTGGCTGCCCCCCCCGTGCTGGGGGTCCCTGGCCACCTTCTGCACCCCCCACTGCCCCCCGGCCCTTGGTTTGCAATAAACTCGTTTCTCGAGCGCTGGCTGCGTGTGATTTGGTGCCACCACCCCGGGGGGGGTGGGCTGTGTGCTCCGACCCCCCACCTCCTGAGGGGGACACCCGAGGGGGGACATCTGCAGGAGGCTCCTCGTCTCCTCCTGAGTGGGCCCCCGGGCCAGGGTCCCACCCACCTGCTGCAGGTGCTGGATTTGGGGGGTGGGGGTGCAATCCTGGAGAGTGGATTTTAGGGGGTGCAATCCTGGGGAGTGGATTTTGGGGGGTGTGTGTCAGATCCTGGGGGTGTGGATTTTGGGGGGTGGGTGGGGGCTCCTGGGGGGGGGAGTTTGTGGGATGAGATCCGGGGGGGGGTGGGG